>KE605217.1:0-11594 GCA_000444245.1 Botryllus schlosseri | reverse complement strand
TTCCTATTTTTTGATGACGTCGTGGGCCTCAGCATGACTAATAAGGGACATTCGAAGCCTTTGCGAGTGGGGAATTACGCCTTATTTGACGGGACCTTGCAGAATGATATTCCACGCCATCGTAAAAATGTATTTCACTATAATAATTGATCATGAAATTGTAATTATCAGTTGATACCGCAAAACTATATCCAATGCACTTCGGTCTGACTTTACTGGATACTCTTTTGAACGGCATATGACATATATTCCTGCCGAAATACTGGATTACTCCGGCATTAACTTTCAACAACATATGATCGAAATTATTCCAGCTGCTGTTAGCCGTGTTCTGTCATTGTAGGCGTCACCAGAGGGCAAACGACGCCTTTGTCTTTCCTATTTTCGTCATGTACATTGTGATGGCAGAAGTTGCACTCACCTCATTTATTAGTATAATTTCACAATACGAATTTGTGTTTTGCGGAAATAATGCGAGGAGTAACACTTAACTGTCACTAAATCGCGCTACCTCTAGAAAACCAGTGCCTAATCACTGTTTGTATCAACTGGGATCTGAGGCCGCTTTGAAGGGCCAGTATCCCAGGCACAAGTATGGTGGCGATAAGGGTAAGCGGCCGCAGACGCCCCGTTTTCAAAGCCTAGTTGTGCCAGCCGCATGCACCTTCAAGAAGAAAAAATGAAGGAGAAATGCGAGAAAACCGACGGGGAATCTGCTATGACACAGAGGACCCAATACGGGGGGAGGTTTACTGCGGTTCCTCCGGACCCCTAAAAAAAACAAATCCACGATATTCCAAATAGCTCTGTGGCCCACTTCAAACTGTTCATGTGGCCCAACAGTGGGCCATGACTCGCGGGTTGAAAACCCCTGCATCAGACAAAATACACCAAGTGCTCAAAAAGTAATTTTACTACAAAATATGTTGGCGTGGAAACGAAAGATGTCACAAAATATAATCAGGTCATTAGTTGATGCAAGTGCGCCAAACCTGCGCGAGGACACCGAAAAAAATTAAACGTCTTCGTTACTGACAAACTATGAAAATTACCGCATGCATGTTATATTAATATGCAAAATTATACATACTATTACATTGGAGGAAAGTTTCCTACAAATTACGGAATAACCCAATTGCATTTCCTTTATCCAAGATTGTGCTCATTCAAGATAATAACGATGTTGAAGGCGATAGAATCACAACACTGTAAATGTTCGCTGGTTGATATATCTACACTATCGGTTTAATTTTCATTTCAACAAATTTGAGTGAGTATTTGAGCCCCTTCCATGTGTGCCAGTTCACGCCATCGGCATATGAAGCGTGAGGTCCCCCTTTGTGGTAGATTCCGTTTAAATTGGAATAGTGACAATGTTCGTACCACCATGCGCCCTTGTAGGTATTTGCGCAGTCACCGTTAGCCCAACTGTCGAGGTCGCGATCCTTCGTGGAAAATTTCTGCCCGTTTTGTATAGCTAAAGAATCGCCCGCAGTTCCAGAGTATCCGGTCACCATCAGAGTGTAATCATTGTCATCTCCGTCGATATCGAATCGCCTTAAACAAGTAAGAAGTCATATATTGCAAGTAACCAAATTCAAATTCACAAACTCAGAGAAGAATCGTATTTGAAAGTATGAATAACATCAACCCTTTGCACACTTCAAATATTTTACTCCTACATACTGATGCCGATTTTCTCATTCATAGTAATCTCACCTTATTGTTACAGTTACTATATACATTTGTTTTGCAACTGAGTGGTTTACACCCCTTATATAGAGCTATTACAACCCAGTTAATATTCCATCGTTTCAGACAATGTCTTAATGTCACGTATGGGCTACACCTTCATCGGATATGTATTATTTTGCACTTGATTCGTACCAAGTTGATCAGTGCCTGCGTCTGAGCACCTGCAATATGTGGCGTACGATTACTTCTCACTGTGTTGAACATACCCGCACTGCACTCCACTTCTATCGTAAAAATGATCCAAGACTATGTTCCAATGTACGAAATTTGAAGTGTCAAAAAGCTAGTAGTTTTGCTTCACATGCTGATGAGTATTCGAAATAGTATACTCTAAAAGCATATCCGCATAAGTAGGTAGAGCAAATATTCACCTCCGGCAAAAATCAGTATCGATTAGTTGTTCTGAAACTTATTTGAATTATCACCTACTTATCAGAGTTAACGTACCTTTACCCCTCAAAAACCACAGGTCATCAGCAGCGAAGTACTTCTGAACTACTCAAGTAGGTTTTATCTACTCTCGTTACGTACTCAGGTACCATTATACTTGTATACTGCTGGTACTGCAACAGTGTTTTACACTGAAATATTTACCTTTGCATGGTGACCTTTGTCAAGTGGAAAGTAGTTATTGGAAACATTTGCATCTCTTTTATGACTTAATGAATCAATCAGCAAGAGGGCTCGGAGAGGCCCAAATAGGCCATTTATAGTGAAGATAGGTATTGGCATGCTGCAGCCCACAGTCTGTTTCGATTCAGCCCGCGAGCACAAATCGGGCTTGGATCGGAGTCGGATTGTACATCCGGTCGGATTTTTTCAATTTTAACCGGAGCTGGATTGCAGCCTGGTCAGCCCTTTTTCTAATACGGCCGCAGACGAATCATTGAACAGTTCATGGAAATGAACCGCATGCTAAGTATAAGTTGACATGAATACTTCAGGTTTGAGGATTACGCGTTAAGTAAAAAGAGTAACTTCATCGAGTCGTGTGTTACTTACGAATATTCCGCAAATTTTTTCACCCCATCCCAATCTTCCATGTCGATTCGTAATTTGAAATTATCCGACGATTGCAATATGTTGTAAATGTTTTGCAGGCCTGTATTTTAAAATAAATTAGCCCGCGTAGTATTTCTTACCTTTATCTTTCAAGACTAGCATATATTTCCTTACTGTGGTTGCAATTGGATAATAAAAATGAACAATATGATTTAATTCCAGTTCAGGCAGGTCAAGTACTTTACATGTAACGTGTGACATGTTCGCGGCGTAAAGCTATTAAACGCAGTCTCTGATGATGCTTAAGTAGGCCTATAAGTAAAATTATTACTTAAAATATATACACGGTTGAGTCTAACTCGAAGTCCCGATGCTCAAGACATGTCATGTCTACTTGACTATAAAAGCCCAAAAGTTATGCTCATGAAAACCGCTCAATTAAGGCGTCGTAGAGATTGTTATCCAAGAGGTACAATATTCCCAGTCATTATGAAATAAATCCAAGCAGTAACGCAAAATTATAACAGCTCACAAACTCCTGATGCAGAAATCGGATTTGAGTTAAACATAATTATGAGCGAGCAGTACTATTAGACAAAACCGAAAAAAAGATCTTCGTTAATAATTGTCGTCACTTTGACATGGCATTTTATATAGGGATATACGAAGGGATATACGAGCAAGAATACATAAGTTTCAGGGTTACTTTCAAGTTAGTCGACCTTTTCTAAAAAATCTGTTGTAGGCCCCTCATTTCTGGGTAATGTTTCAAAATTAGTGATATTGAGTATATAGGAGAGCAATGGTGTAACAATTTCTGTATACAAGTAGCCTGCAAGGTTGACATGCCGATATTTAAAATATTCACACTTGATAAGGGAAAGCTATAGAGGCGCGATTGGAATATGTCAATGACGGGTAACAATTGGAATAGAACTCGATTCTTGTCTCCGAACATGCTACTGCGCACGTTCCCGGACAACCACGTATCGGGTAACCGAGACCAGTCAACCAGCATCGTACAGGATATTTAGAGCGCCATTATCCAGAACAAGAGTCGGCAACCCCTGTCACGCGTGCCACTCGGCTTTGCTGTGCGACTATTGGCTTTGGTACCGAACACAGTGGACTTGGAAACAACTAACGCAGCCAGATAATATCGATATTTTAGCGACTAGTCTAGTGCGGTAGAGACCAAAACTTATACCCTTCGCGAGCAAACTTTGAGAAAAACTGGCCTAACAGATGCCTTTGCCAGCTTCAGATAAGTGGGTGGTGGAAATTCCTTTAAGCGCTAAATATGACAATGACAAAACTATAAATGTTTGGCACGGCAACTCGATAATATTTTGAAATAGACAAATTTTGTTACACCGCAAAATAAAGTTTTCGGACCCCTACTCTAGAATCAGTAACAGTTCCGGCGATGCTATAGCTTCAATTTTGTTTTACATTTTTGTAATTTTGTCGTCATGTTAAGATAGCTTTATCAAATATGCTAAGCTTACTATAACATTCTGTTATATAAGAAAAATTTTCACTGTGTATAGAACTTTTCTAGCTTCGTTTGCGAACACGAACGTGAACAACACATTTTCACCATCTCTAATTAAAAGCTCCTCTAGCTAAGCGGTAAACAAAGCGGTAGTTATTGGATGAATTTTATATGGATAGTTTCCATCTATAATGTTAACCGAAAAAGCATTTTGTGATCCGTGGGTCCCTGCAACTTTTCCTTAAATTTGGGGTTCGGTGCATGACGGTTATGGCGCTTCTCACCTATCCAATGTTCCCCATCAACGTTGCCGAAGCCTCGGATATATTCGGCACGATTTCGGAAAAAATCAACGCTTCCATCCATTCGTCTTTGAATAACCTAGAATAACTATCGATATAGCCAATAGCATCATCTCGTAATACGCAGAGTGTTTGTAAAATACTGTGCGGGTCGTCTAATATAGACTACTATGGACATTTACACCAGAACACTCTCGGACGAATAACTTCCTCTGCTCCTCTTAGAAGGCTGTGGATGGTATCAATGGAGATATAATAATTTGAACACAGCGATTATGAAAGCCTAATGTGAAGTGGATATATTTACTTACTGTCCAGCCTCCGCCCTCCGTACTAAGATCGCAGTATACATCGATTGGTTGCCCAGAAACATAAATTTCAAATACCCCTCCACTTTCGGAACCGGATTTGTAGCTATGAGCATTGACTTTACTGCAATCTACCTTGTGTGCGTTCACATCTGAAAATAACCAAGATATGAGGGGTTTATATTAAGTTCAGTAACATCTTTTTTGTTTTAAATTCCCCATACCTTTTTTCAAAATTTCAATTTCTTTTTTATTGCTATCGACAATACTCTTCAGTCCAGAGAAGGTTTGCTTCAGGATTGACGAGAAATCTAAAAATTGCGAGCGATATGTTGAAACAAATGTGACACAAATATTTAAGCATCCTGATGTCTTGAAACTGCTGGTGTCGCGGTTATGATAAAGTTTACAAAAGTCCCGTATATATACTATCTAGTCATATGATCCTGTTTTTCAAGTTAAATTCCATGCCTTTTAGAAAAAGTATCAGTCTGTATAACATAATTCATTGTCGACCCAACTCTATATTCCAAGTGTCAGGATGGTAGAACAGTGCTTCTTGCCGGTGTTCGATGTAACACTAGGGGCTCCATGAGGCAATCTAGGGGGATCTGTGGAGGTCACGACACACATTTAACTCATACATATGATATGTTATGACGCGCACGCCTTGCCACCATTTGTTGTACGCATTTCGGCCCGATCCGTATAGTACAATTGTGACTGCCGTGGTTGTACGGTTTGTGCTATATACCGTACGCAGGGGAAACTGGGGTTCGAAATCGAATCCCAGTCTTTCTGAAATTAAAATTATATCTCCAATACATATAAGCCCATTTGTAAGCATGAGCAATTGTTATCGCGCTTGCGTTTCGACCGACCGACCGACCGACCGACCGACTGCACAATGTGAAGCCTCGCATTTCTGAACTGGTATCTGACAGGGAACAGCTGATTTGCAATGAATATTTGTTTAAATGTTTTCGTTTTGTGTGGAAATCCTATTTTAATGGTTTTGTTCCTTTAACAGTCTGTTGCTGCACAGTTCATTTTGTGCAGCAGTAGTCTATAGTAAAATAATAGATGTGTGTAGTGGTGGAATTTTTTTTAACTCAGCGGAAATTTGGTGTTCCGCGAAGGCTTGCAGATTGACTTAAGTGTTAAGCAGGTTCGTAAAGGTTCAGAACCGCGCATATTTACGGAGCCATCCTTGCGCTTGAATCCGCTGGATCGTTTCGACGCATTTGATGGATTACACTGGGCAACAATTTTAAACGAAATATTTGTCGACTTTGATTTTGCACTTGATTTAGGCCAGTGGTTCCCAACCTTTTTGTCTTCATTCCCCACTTCAGATTTATTCCGGGCTTTCATTCCCCACCAGGACTGTGACAGCACTTCGTCAGAACCCCCTCAGCCCCCGAGCTTGTATGTCTTTTCCCCGCTACTTATCAGCTGCATGGGTCTAATGTCTTAGTGCGTCGCCTTATAGAGATTAAACGCGCGAAGCGCGAAAATTTATATAATTTTCGTTTAAATCGGTCAATATGATCGGAGATTGCTTATATTTTGCTATCAATTTTTTATCCCCTCTCTGCTCGCACGTAATCAGAATTATCGGTAGAGCTGAGTGAGGTGTGTTGGAAAAGGTAGTACCCCTTAATAATAATTAAACATCTTCGGCGAACCCGTTGGTATATTGACTTCGTTACATTATGCTATTTCGGGACATCCTATATCTGCTATGTCAAAAGATATGGAAATCGCCAACACTAAAAGGCACACACGATTTCAAATTGGTATTACTTTACTGGCAAATAATTTTTCTCTGCGGGGTGGCATTTGTCCTGTGGGGTTCAGATCGCCAGGACACGAACATTCGGTGCCAGCCATTCAGCCGGCTCTGGACAATTGAACATATATGTATATTGTATATATAGCGAAGTTTTCGGTCACCACAAGGGCATTCCTTCCAGGCCGAGGTCTTCTCGCTGCTGATCGTTCTGGCGCATTTCTCGGAGTCGCATGTGACATGGCCTATAACATGGCCGACGCCGAAGTCTCCATTTCGATAAATTCTACGTATTTTCGTGGAGGACGGGTACCCAGTAATCAAGAAATTCGGCAATATTAAATCACGCCACCAGCGCGAAAACATCTTGAAAAAGTGGCATAAATTTTCAAAAAAATACTCTACAATTTATGTTGATTCTCGAAATAATTTTGGCCCCCTTCGAGCACGCCCAAAACCCCCCACCCCCATTGGGAGTTTGAGGTGCGGCAGTTACTGTCCTGTTCCCCACTACCCAACACTTTTGTCATCACAGAGTAGCTATTTGCTGGTTTGACTACACAAGACGACAACCACACCAGCACGCAAGACAATTGCCTATAACTGCAACACGAAACGTATTGCGAACCGATACCAACCCCGCAGTAAGGCTCAATATCTCGCGAAAGCGTTATTTCACGTCAAACTAGTCGTGCTGGATGCGTTTGTGACACCATGATTGGTCAATTGGTCATCCAGAGTTGAAATGAGGTTTTGTGAACAACACGCAATATAATTTTCGATACATACATTCTAGAGCAGTTAACTGGTACCGGTAATATTGCGCACGTGTCTCTCCGTAAATTTGTAGACTGTCCTGTCCTCTATATAATTTTGAACAGCTGCGTCTATTCCCCACCAGAAACCATTGAATTCCCCACCAGTGGGGAATTCCCCACCGTTTGGGAACCACTGATTTAGGCTAATTTGGGCGTGCTGATTCTAAAAATGCAGCTGCTGGTTTTTTTTTTATCACGTCAAGTTTTTTCGCTACGACATACGCCCGAAATATGTAAATTTTCACGAATTTAGCCATACTACTTTTCCATACCACATAGAAATCAACACTTTTATCATATACTAAGATATATAGCCAATGGCTCAATTGAATTATTGAGAAAAAAAGGTCCTGGTATCGATCTAGGCCGATGCTGTCTCCTATTTTTGGTTAGAAGATGCAATCTGCAGAAGATATTTCAGACACATATTTGATGCAAACTGCAGGATTATGGAAAGAAAAATAAACATTGCATTTACAATCAGCTATAGGTCCAATGCGCTATTCAGCTTTTCCAGTGTAACTTGAAACTTCTCTATGCTCGATAATTGGATCAAGATAAAGATCATAGGGAGAACAAGCCTACTGATGAAGATTTTGAATTCGAAGATGATTCAGAACGTAGAGTAGTCCATCAACACAAGTTAAATGATGTCACATAGGCTTCGGAACTTGAAATAGAAATATTCGGAACATTTAGCATCCATGCGAATTGAGAAAAGATTACTCGGCAAGAGAGAGAAGATATCTCACTTTCGATCATTAGAGATGGCGTTTTTATCGTAGGGTAACTTTCGGTAGCTTTGTGTATTGCCGTGATACTGGCATCGTCATGATAGGGTGTTGTTACCATGGGTTGCTAGAGGAGTTAGGAATCCTGAATTAAAACTCAAGTGAATGGCAAATGTCTATTGGTAGCTCAAAAAGGATCCCAAATCACAATGGCAACGTCTTAGGTGCAGCAACAATCGGACACTCAGTTAGTCTTCGTGAATAATACAGAAACGTTGAATTGTTGCAATATCACAAGCACGATTGGATCATAGATGTCAGCTTTGAAACCTTGTGTTTCTTAGCGGCCGGAAAATAAGGATGTACATGCACATTGCACATGTAACCCAGATACACATGTGCCACTATCATATGTTTATGTGGGACAGAAGACATTTAAAAAGAGCTTAAATATCGAAGTACTATCCCGGAAAACCTTGACATAGTCAGAGATGGGCTGGAAATACCAGAGCAGGTTGAAGCATATATGTATACATATGTTAGCTGACTACTGCTCCAGCATTAAACGAAACAAGCCACAGAATTATGAGGTATTAGCGTAAATTTGGACCCAGAAACTCGCAGTTTATTTGTCCTGCAGAAGCAATATCAGTTTATATCAACCAAATAAAGCAGTGCAAATGTTTAGTGAAAGTCTATTGATTTACTTTCGGCTGCTTGTGGTTTTTGAAACGTTTTAAACAATAAATACAAAATATCAAAAGTAGTGCTTTTATGTGGATGATGATACAATGTAGTGGGTGCCTAACTCAAAACCTTAACGTGATGGAGAAAAACGGAAGCCATTTTTGAATTCAGCACTTAAAAGTTAGTCGAAATCTATTGTCTGATCGAAGTCAACAAAAATTGTGTTTACCAGTGTTATATATGTCAGCACCTCGCCGTAGTAATATGACCATGGTAGCGAAACGGCTTAGACCTTCGCGACCAGTCCTAAGCAATTTCTCGCCTCACTTGCTAACACAAGTAACCAGGGAAGGCGCATCATAGGTACAAGTTACATACCCGTGACAACAAAAAGATTTTAGACAAGTTTAAAAACACTGTGCTCCTCATCGTTAACCCCACTGCCATAGCAGTGTCTCAAAAAGCCCAGTTTATTGGTGAGCCGAGCCATTAAGAAGTCGGCACTAAAGAACAAGTGCGGATGCATGAAAGAAAGAGAGACTTAAGTTCGGAGCGCGCGAATGTGGAAGTCGTCCGGCAGGAATACGAAAGCAAAGATCCTGAGCATTACTAATATCATTGTTGTGGTGTACATGACCTTAATAGGCGATAAACACCACTGTTGTATGTGTTAAATAAACAAACAAACGAACCGGTGACAGCAAAAAGATTTTAGACAAGATCAAAAACACATCGGAGCATTATTTGACCACTTGAGGTCGGGCGGTCCATTTGACAGACTTTAACTCTGCTTGCTAGTTCAATTGAATATTTTCAGATGCCACACTTCGCCCGGAAGCTGAGAGTTTAACCCCACATGCTGTGATTTGTTTGTTTCCACAATGACCACGACGCCGATATGACAAACTTTGATGGCTACCTTCAAACTTACCGTCAATTGCTTTTAGAAACTTGTCATAATCAATCTCATCCGGATTCATGTTTCCATCTATCCCTGCCTTGCATACACAGGATGGCACAAATTCTGTGTCTCCGCTCACGCATAGCTGATGTAGCTTTGCGATGTTGTCGCACGATCCCGGTACGCCTTGAGAGGAGACGATGGTCATCCCGCTCAAATCAATGGCGATCATCAAGAATATTGCTTTGCTGTTGATCGCCATTATAACAACAATTATCTGAGAATGCGAATGATACACATCATACATACTGGAAGCAGACATGGGATAATCGCGATTAGTAATCGTAATCCATTATGACGATTACAGCATTTTCAAGTAATCGTAATCGCAATCGATTACATTCGAAAAAATTCCGAAGTAATCGTAATCGTAATCAACTACTTCCCACATGTAATCGATTTCTTTGTGAGAAAACGATTACTTTTGATTTGTGCAAGGACTATGACATAAACTGAACATTCGTGAAGGAAGAGATATGATACCAGGTTAGTGATAGCACAAACGTCTGATTTTCAAACGCCACTGCTCCTTATTACGTCAGAAGTATTGGCTTTGCTCGTCATTGCGTAAGAAGTATCTACACATAGTAAATGGATATTCGATGTACGTACATTGTAGTGTGGTTGTAAGAACACCAGCCGTGCTGTATATCAGGTTATCAACACACTACAGACGCCACTACCTCGCAGTAGGATAATACACACCACTCTGCCTAGTTTCAAATAGTAACTTATGTATTGGTGTTAGGTTATGCTTAGTTATGCTTAATTAGGCACAGTTTGACCATTGCTGCTTGGCGAGCAGTAGACCAATGTAGTACACCGGACAAAGATTTGAAATTTTGTTCTCGTCAAATAACACATTACGGTTTCCACAACGAGGCATTGAAAATCAATAGCCGCTGATATATATCATAGCCGAGTCGTTCCTTGCCGTTTCTCGTAACGGCAACTTGCAGTATCTGTATTAATTAGTTGGAGGCAGAATTTGTATTGTACCTAACATCAGGTCCAAAACACCAAAACAGCGATTCGTCCCCCACTCCAAACATTGGTCTTGGGCCCCCATAAGGTGGTCAATTTTCAGGTTGAAGACTAAATTTCGTCAACAGTATTGCTGATTGCATTATATTACTATTCATTTTTATCCCGCTCTCAGCGCCCGATGGTCAGATTTACCTGTAGAGCGGGGGGCACGTAATTCACAATTATAACATCTAGCATGTGGATATAATTACTTTATTGTATGGTATTAAGTCGTGGCCTTCGGTATGCAATGTATTCAAAAGATATTGCAGTCGCCCAAACGTAGCAGACTAGAAGAAAAACTTTCGTGTGACGCACCCACAAATTGTCCATTGTCATGTCTTTATTCCTCTATGGGTGCCCCGGGTGGCATTTGCACTGTGTGCTCAGACTGGAAGGACAGGACTTAAGTAACGCCCACTCAGAGCGGCTGTTGACAATGGACACATACCCTAAGTTTCGGCCAAGGTCTTTCTTTAGTAGCACACTTCGTGAAGTCGCATGCTGCTCGAAACTGCATATGTCTTTTGGTGTGCCGTGGCGCGGTAATGACCGGCACTGAAATGCCTGTTCCAGTGGTTCTCCACCCTCTAATCTTCGCGGACTCCTTTTGGACAACCAGGGAACCCCACGGACCTCCCATAAGTTTAAGTTCAAATTCAGCTCAATTATCGTGCAGCCGTCGTCTATCATGTGCTAAAATTAATTGTAGGCTAG
>ATSW01003117.1:0-14952 GCA_000444245.1 Botryllus schlosseri | reverse complement strand
GTCTCAGTTGGAGTCGGTGAAATCTCATTCGGCCCTTTTCGCGTGGCTAAACAAAGACATAGACCATTATAAATTAAGCTCAGTAAAGAAATAATATAAATTTGAATAATAACAGACCGATTCTCACATATATCAATCATTCAATCAATCAATTTGGTATTATAATCATTCACTAAAATCAACAATGTAACAACAGAAGAAAAAGTAGAAAAAGAAGAAAGGATGGCCATAATATATCAGAAGAGGTTCACAACTTTCGCCAAAAAATCATCACACAACTCACCAATCTCATTTGATCCATGTAGTTTCCCTCCCGTGGCTTCAGAAGAGACGAGAACAGAATAAGAAGAAAAGAAGACGCATAGATTGCGGAAGATACTTTGCCGCTTGAACTCGTGAAATACAGAGCACGAGCAGCCGTTCAAATGAATATTTGGATTGTCTCAAGAATCATTATTTCTGTAACCCGGATGTGTCTAATTGCGTATAACTCTACGAACGCAATAAATCTTCATTAGCATACGTGATATGCATAATGAGAGTTCCCAATTAATTCTCTATACTAGTTGCTGACGATTACCTCTGGCGAGTGCCAACCGAAAATATTCGGGTATATTTCAATATGAATATATGCTATTCAATTGTATATTAAACTTCCGTGCCTACAAGAAGATCTTCACGTTGAATTTATTGGGATATTCTGACGAACGCGATGTATTATTGACTTCGCCTTGACTTGGAATATAAAAACATCGATCAACGAAACAGGCGGACAGGACAGTTCAAGAGTTGATCACGAACCCAAATTATTTCAGTGATATTACCAATTACGACGACAAAAATACATTATTGAGATTGTATAAACAAACTCCCTCCGGGAGGCACATAGCAATTTCGTGGAACTAAATGAAGAAATAGCACGATCCCACAAAGCGAAATTTATCATTGAACCGCGGCCCCATTGCGAGCACGGGTATTTTCGGATTATTCGTACCTTGTTCAGTACAATTCAGTTCCCGCAAGATAAGCAGTTTATTGGAATTCGTACCGCTGTATTACCGAGGGTGGCTTACAAAGGGACAAATTTACCATTTCCGCGAAACACTATCAAATCGCGGGCTCAAGTACAACAAAAGAGCCCGGCGTGAACGCCAAGGAAAGAGCACGACGGCGATTGGCCTATTCAAATCGGCAAAAGTCAGCGACAATGGAAAAGGTCGCCGCGAAGTTAAGCCGGTCATTACGCACGGCTGAACCGAGGCGCTGTCATTTAATTCCTTCCGTTCTGGCCAAACGAAGGTTCTAGAGAACGGGAATGCGAGACAGATACGAGAGAGAAGACACAGAAGAGGAGTCACATTTGGAGGAAAATGCTAATTGCACCAATATATCAGGCAATGAGTTCAAAGAACCGCAATAAAGCCATAAAAGTATTAAAATAAATTGATTATATCCAGCTTCGCAAATACGTCAATAGAAATGTCGCCACGTGAGTGATGAGATTTGAAGTTAGGAGGTAGTCGAGTCTACACACAGGATTGCAATTCCATCCTTGTTTTTCAGACTTGTCCTTATTACTGGCCTTTTTTTACCTATCTACAGCCGGTTTGTATTTATTTTCGGGAACGAGACCGTGATTGTTTAGTCATCCGCTGAACAAAAAGGTCGCGGACAGGTGACATTAGGGTCTGGAAAAACGTTGTGTTGACTTTTTTTAGTCATCCGCTTACTAATTTAGCGTTGTCTGTCCTTGTTTTTCATTATGTCGATGGCAACTCTATCTATAAACGTTACACCGGGGATATCTAGATATCTATATAAAAATATCATACGTTTCATATACACCACATCGTGACGGGCTCGATTGACAAGCACATCGCGCTTACCAGTGTTTCTCCTGAGAGTACTTCAAGCAAAGCGATTAGGTTGTGACCATCTCTCAAATCTTCGTACAGATTGTCGATTTGTCTGCGACTCTGCGAAACACGTAAACCAATCTCAATACAGTGAAGTCGTTTGCAATCTGCGGTCGGCGTGAATGCGGAGCAAAAATAAGAATACGCGAAATCTGCGCCGCCAGGCATAGTCGGTGAAGTTATTTAATCTAATCATTTCGTCTATCATACCTTGACTAGATATTGATTTATCCACTTGGTGAAGGTTTTCTTCTGTACTCTGTCGCGCTCGTCTGCGAAAATAAATGGCGCGCGGTCACATCGCTTGTACAAAAAAATGTACATGTGCGTTGTGTGGCTGTTTGAGGGTTTTGAGGATTAGGAATATCAAGTAATGTTGCATTTGGAAATTTGCGTGCATGTGGAATTCGTGGTTACAAACGGCTGCGATGTTTCGACAAATATCGTAAATATGCAATCTAATCATCAATGGACGCATGTAAAATCCGATGTTCCATACACCGACTCGCTGCATTTAATCCACGGTGGACATTAATAATACATATTGCATTAGTCGGCAATTGCAAATGCGCTTTTCAAACTCATATTTTCGCAGGATTTTCCGCTTATTGTGTTGATATAAGACGGTAGGAGTGTAACATGACCAAGTAAACAGTTTGACAGATTAAAAAGTGTGTCAAGGATTCCCTGGCTACAGCATCACCCCGATGCAGTAACTCATTTTCGGATTAAAATTAGGACCGCTACAACTACGAACACATAGCAAGTGCTGTAAGTGCTATAAGCAAGAGCTGGTAATTCCTCAGAAATAATCGACATAGCCGCTTACGGTTACGATCTGCTAACCATGCCGCCAAAACTGAATACGACCGAGTCAGGGCGTGACGGCAAGCCAAACAGAGTATTGTATATCATAGAATCTCGTCATCGTGACATTATATGCGGCGACCGCCGGCGGTATGACGATCGCTTGATTAAATATCACATTACTATTGGTTTACGCCAAAGTAAGCGGTTCTCAGCGGGAACACGCGTCTGTAACGTAACGAGGTTACCGTTAAACTTTGTACGAATTTTCATTTCGATACAGTGCGGTTCTGTTCGAAAGTGCCATTCAAAACCACAACCATAACGCATCCAAAATAAGATCCGTGTTTTCCAAGTGAGTTAAGAATATTCCGAGAACTCACGCACTAAAGGAACCGGCGTATGTACGACGTACGTACAGTTTGGTGGTGCTATCAATACATTAGCCGCGTAAAAACAACACGAGTGGACTCGAAATTGTTGTAGTGATGTTCTTGTTTTACGTTCAAAAGTCAGCCGGGCGTATCACACGACACGACCATATTACCGACGCGGAAGGTCAAATTAAAGGGTCCTTGTCTAGCAAAAGCCAACGCTATCATGTTTTACACAAGGCGTACACGACCCAAGAAAAGCTTGAAGTAAGAAACATCTTAACCTCTGCCCTCGTCTATTTTCGATTCGAAGCCGTGCTCGAAATCCGGGTTTTCGGAAGCCGCCCTCCTGGACCTCCATCTATCCATGTCCTCCTCGCCCTCCTCCTCGTTCTCTTCTTTGTCCCACCTGTGATTCCCCGATCCCTGACCGGAATTTTCCTCTTCGCGCGGACTCGAAAATTGTACCGATTCCGTATGCTTTACATAACTTTCTCGTATCTCAGTAACGGAAGTGTGAACCTCGCGGCGCTGCACTACAGTCGCCGCTACTACTTGTCCTGATAACAGAGTTTCCGAACGGCTAAATTGAGCTGTATATTCGTTCTGGTTATCTGCAGTTGAATCCTTGCTGCTGACTTGATTGAACTGGGTTCTATTGACGGCCCCTCTCTCGGTAACTGCCTTATTAGACGCTTCGTTGGGTTTGTCTACACGCCTCCATGATCCATTGTACGATGGGTCGTATCCATTCGGCGCGCTTTGCTCTCGCTTGTCATTCTTCCGGTATCCGCCGCGAAATTCCATGGTCGGTTCGCGTGGACTGAATGCGAACGTGGCGTTCGGGCCGGCGCCGGCCTCTGCGATCTTATCCCGGCCACGGCCATACGCGGGTCTAGCGGGTTCTGTCTTTGATCTGTACGCATTTCTGCCGTCGCCTGCTGCAGAGGTACTCTGCGCCGATTGTACCCTACCTCGACCCATTCCTACTCGTGGTTTAACTCCTCGCCTCAAAGTGCTCGGGACCACTTCTGGGGGTAAATTCAGATACTCTCTCACGTATTGAATCCCGGAATCGGTTAGAGTCCAGTAATAATGTCTCCAGCAAAATGTTTGCTTCACAATCCCTTTCGATACTAGGGACTGCATCGCTTTGACAACGTGCAGGTTCGGAATAGGTCCTCCGTTTATCGTGATAGTCTCGTGGTTACCGCGAGTGGATTTGTGCGCTACGCAAACCCCGTCTTCAAACAGCGATTGGTATATGGCCACTAAATGGCCTTTAGGCATCAACATTACTGATCACGTTAACTAAATGAATAACACTGACATTAGGGCGCGGTGCATCACCAATAATTTCTGCCAGTCCTGCCACCTACTCAATTGCAACGATCTCCGATAATGCGAGCACCTAATCCAACGCAGCTACGAGCGTGTCAACAACTAGCAGATAGTGTCAATTGCCAATATCTGATATCGTCATGTGCTTGACGCATAAACACAGTTCGTGGCAGTTCTATGAAGCGGCGCCGGAGGCTACGGCGAAACACGGCGTATTAAATCCGACACTGAAGGACGCTCGGTTTAGCGACCTACTAGAAAATAACACCGGCACTCGACGAGGCTTAAATCTTGCGCTTGACATGGTACCATCTGACGTCAGAGGCGGAGCAAAAGAAATCGATATGATCGTGGGCGGTACTTGACTTTCTTTGCAAAGTCTACATGGGCACGCTACGCATCGCTTTGAATTATGGACGCGACACGGTTCAGTTCCTTCGATACCCTTTATTCCGAATACGATGAGAGTCGATAACACCTAAAATGACGTGAGCACCAACCCTATAGTTATGTGGCGCAAACTAGCTTTGGTAGCGAAGCCTGCAGTCTACTATCGAATATGAACGCACACTTTTTGAAAGACACCACATGCGTAATTGAGAGATACAACGATGTTTTGCTGTAAGTATCTTCATGTTGTGCTCCTTTATATCTTATCATTCACCGGAAACTGGCTGAAAAGGGGCCAAATACAAAATGCTTGGCGGGACATTTCAATTTCAAGAATCCAATGCCGGCGGTCGGCAATGCTGGTTGCTCGTGCTCACTGCGATTTCTTTACGACTGATAGACAGTTGAAGTGAAGAAGCCCATGGATGGGATATTAGGTGAAATTGATATAATTATCGAAGAATACTACGACATTCGCGTCGCAGCGCGATATTTTGGCGCATCGGTTCACGCTTCAGTGTAAGTATGTCATGCCCATGGGCGTAGTCGGGATGAAAATTGAGAAAAGACGACGGAAAGAATATGTTTCGACGATGACGTGACGTCACGGACCCGTTGCGCAGTGTCCGAGTCGTTTTTGTGCGGCTAAGGCATCTTTGGCCCCTCCGACGGCTACGAGCCTACATGTAGTATTTATCACTAAATTATATTTTATATATTTTAAATTATAAAAATGCGTTTCCATTGGTCATAAGGATTACGGAGATTTAATGGTTACCTATAAACAGATTATTGCATCGATTTCAAAATTACGTTAACAGTTCATAAGCAATGAGCTGATTTACTGGGACACGCACGTGGCTTTCACTACTGACTTTCAAACCCGATTATCTTGGCTTTGCACAGATATTGCATACGGTAATTGAACCAATACCACGAACCCAGTCCGACACTTGCAATTCGTAGTATTAATGCGGCAGTGCCCGGCGGTCCCGCATTTACTACACTAAATATGTTCCAACCAGCACTCATCAAACTGCCTACACTGCCTCTGCATAAATTACATTGCAAACAATACAAATTCCGCATTGCAGACAAGAAAAACGTGGGGCGTATTGTCGCCAAACTTTGAACGCTCCCATCATCTACCAAACAGATTCTATCTCATAACGGATACCTCTCCGACCTCGACGTATCAAACGCACAATAAAATGATTCCTTCTTCACGGCCTATTAGTTCCATTGAATTTACTATGTCTACCGGCGGTTGACAAACTATGAATTTCGTCTAATACCCGAAGACAGATAACGCCCTGTTATGTACATATGTGCACAGGCAGCGACACACTCACCGGAACGAGATACAGTTGCTGGTTATGTATTACTTAAAAGACTTATTACGCGGTAAAACATTCGAAAAAGAGCGATGCACACTGAGTCCGTAAAGCAAATGAAATAACATAGGAAATGAAAAAAAGGCCATTTGGATAATAATTGCTCAGGTCTAACGAAATCTACGGGAGAACAAGCGCATACAAGCCGCGACAAAACATTCATATCGCGAAGCGTTCGATTCCCAATGTTATTTTATGGATAGTAAGCTGTCGGGGGATAAATATCGTGTATACTCACCGCAGTATTTCACAATGACGGTTGCCATAACATCAGATCCTCTGGAAGATCTTATATACGAGTGCTGCGCCATTGTGGTTTTCTTGGGGTAGCCACTCTACAGATTGCTATCAGGATACTTCCAAGATCAACGGTGAGTATACTGCTAAACGCTTGACTTTTAGATACGCAGCTGACTGAGGTATCCAACTCCCATCCTTACAATGCTGCAGTACAGTTTGCGACGTCCCGAGAGGCCTACACTACACTACACACAGTGATATCGTGGCTGCTACGTTGAACCTCGAATTAGCGCTTTGAATGCAGTTAATATTCAGCGATTAAATTGCTGTACGGTGCTTCATCAACCGCAATTTCCTGGACTTATCACAGAATATGACGCTTGCGACAAATCATACTGATATCAAGATGCTAAATGTCACTTAAAGGCAACAAAAAACGAATTGCCGAATTGGTAAACAATGTGGCACTCGAGACCTGCAAAAGAACACGTAGACTTACAAATCATCTCACTACTGAAGAATTCAGACCATCTTTAGTAAATCATTAGCTTTGAACAACAACTTAGATCACTGTATTAGATAGCAGCGACCTTACGCTATCTGCCTTCATTAGACCGGCTACCGTCGGGAGAATTCCATCCACCGCAAGGCACCACACACGCCAGCAATACAACGAGTGTGCCCGAGGCTTCATGCTATGAGGAACAGTACTTCGTATCAACATCAACTCTACATTATTTAGTATGAATTCCTGAAACTCGACACTTTTCAGTCAAACAAAACGCAGATGTCCTTCAATGGCATATGCGGAATTTTAATCACAGCACAAGCGAAGTAATAGCATTGCCGCACTGGCATAGTATTGGAGAGGACAATGTTCATAACGGTTGAATTGATCAGGACAATGTAATTTACGAACGGATCAATCCAGTTTACGAAATGAGTTTACCATTAAATCAAGGCAGTAATACATCGCTTTGCAGTACTGTCACATGTATGAAGCGTATGGCTGCACCAGAGTAAGCCTGCTTAGCATGACGATATCAAACACGTGTTAAAAAGGTATACTATACAATACAAGCGGAAATGCACATGATCAGCAAAAATTAAGTACTTCTCTTATGACGAATGATTTGCTCATCAGGATGTTATGGTAGACAAACTAGGTTGTACGTACAAACTCAAACCAAACATTCAAGCGTTGAAGCGAGATTACAAAAGTGGAGTTAGCACTGCACAATTAAATCCCGCCACCGTAGATGGGATGCCAGCATCAGAAATGGATATCTGCAACATAGTTGTTACAAGACTGTGCTGATTTGGCAATGGTCATACCAAAGCCTTGCACAATTATGAGACGACTCAAGGTTAGGCAATACTTATTCGCTACGTGAATAGCTGTTTAATGTTTATTTATCAGTGCTAATAATCCAATTCGAGACTTGCTCTTTATGACCTCCAAACATCAAAACAAATCTCGGCTACCACGCTACTAAATCTCGCCCTTCCAAGTGAAACGAGAAACACCCACGCCACCAAACACTGAAGTGGCAATCCTCTTCTAAATAACTCAAAAACTTTACAAAATAGCCAACCACAGCGAATAAATACTCAACGTTCGCACCGCAACACCATACGGTTCCATTCTCATAGTTATCAGTCCGCCGATATCCCGTAAATCTAACCGCGCCTAGATCTATACCGTTGTTGTACCGCCCGACACTATACCAACAAAGGTATATTCCGAGGGATATGACAACACAAAGTTTCAGCTATAGACGCCTTATTTCACATAACTCACATGACAAATTACACATTATGAAAGAATTACAACGTTTACGGAACGAGCGTGCTAGTCTCTCTAGTTTAATCCATCATAACTGCGCTCACCGCTGCGTCAAGTCGACATCCCTTCATATGACAACTGTTAATATTCGATTCTGTTATGCCTGAAATTTTGCTGTCCTGTCGCAGATTAAATAGTCATAAAATGACCACCTTAACACGAACGGTATTTCGCGAGGCGTAGCATAGATGGGCTCGGGCAGTTTACTCAGGGTGTGCTCAGAGAGAATATGACGGTCACGCATCAACGGCCGTATTTTCACGGAGAGAGAGTGAAAAACAGACACGCGACAATATTTACGACTCAATCACAAAAGGCGTCATTACTCGATTACTTTACGATCCCAACATGCAATCATGGCGATAATAATCAACGCTTGCAAATCGCTAAATTACACTTGAACCCGAGACAAGTATGCCGCGGAAATGCAATTCGCGATACCAAGATTGCAGGTGACTAATCCAATGGGTCATTTCTTGTTGTATTAATCTATTTCCACTCATTTCATTTTGCAGCAAAACCACATTATCATCTATAATTATATAAGATGCAATTGCCGTTCCCATTGAGCCTTTTGTCATAAATATGCTTGTTACGATAGCAAAAATACATTCATATCGCAATTTTATTACATGCATGAATCTAAATAACCTAAAAATATAATATACCGCGAAAGACCCTCGTCCAGTGGTTCTCAACTTTTTTGTCTTCGCGGACCCCTCAGTTTTAGTTCAAATTTAGCTCAATTATCGTGCAACCGTCATCTGTCTTGCGAAAATATTAACTGTAGGCTAGTGATAAACAACAACAGTACGACTTTTCTTGAAATAGACATCTAATCTACTATTTATGTAGAAATCGGGAAGACGTATATTATTTCAAAGCAAAATCTGCAAGTGCATTTATGTGGCCGTGTCTTCAAAGTCCGCGCCGTCGATTTGATATGAGCGAGAGCCGAATATCCTTTGGGTATGATCGCAATATATATGTCACCAAAATTAAGGAACAGATTTTTAATGAACATGTATCACCAGTCTAGTCATTTCTAGCAGCTCATCCTGAAGATATTCTAGAGTAGCGGTTGCGTATATCGAAGGAGAAAATCGTTTTTGCAAATATTTTTTTTCAAAACCCCACTAAAACATCTCTAAACTAAACAGCAATATGTTTGTATCAGCACTCAGCAGGCTATTGGCAATTTGGCAATCAAAATGAGTTTGCACAGTAGAACATTTCATCTCAGAAGGCCAGTTATGTTTGTGTGATTTCTGAAGTTTTAGCATTTAGGAAGCGACACTGTCTCGTGATTTCTCCGATTTAAAAATATACAAATAAGTTGATCAACAATTTTGCAAATGTGGAGGTTTCGCGGACCCCCTGAAAATGCTTCACGGACCCCAGGCTGAGAACCACTGCTCTAGTCCGCCAGAAATGATGAATCTCGACAAGTTAGAACCCGGGATGGCAATGTTAGAATCGCCGGGGCGGAAGCTAGTTACTGATTCTAAATAGACACGAGTGGGCCTCGTTCTACCACAACATGATTTTAATAAATCATGTGGCGATACAACTTAAACGGGTGATACTGGAAATTGATAGAACACAAGTCCATCTTTTAGGATTGTGGTTCTCGAACTTTTCTGTGAAATCAAATCGAATTGCGTTAACAAAATGAGGCGCGGTCGGTATGCTATTTTTGACCAGGCAAGATTGTCTGCGCCAGTCACTTATGGGCTAGTAACCAACGCGTAGACTAGCAGTAGAAGAGATCGCGTGTTAATTGCAGTAAATTGTACGTTGCGGTTGTTCGTTACGGTTGCATCTGCGATTCTGGTACTTGTCGCTAACTAAATTTATATCCTATGAGTGTGCCGAGCCCTGCTACAATATCGATTTAATGAATAATGTTCAGTAACAACTTGAACGGATGACATTCGAATTTACTAACTCACACGCACATCTTTTAGTACCATATTTTTCATGGTTTGTCGTCTACTAATCAGCTATTTTGCTACGTAAAACTGGAAAACTGATACGTTTTCCAAAGAAGTGATTTTTGGTTGGTAGATGTTTCTGCAACCACACTTCCGCACCACCAATTCACAGCAAGTACCTCACCTCTATTCCATCTCATAGCAAGCACATATGCATTCATGGCATCCCGTTCTCTTTCGGTGAATGTCCCATGCTCTCTATCGCTCCACGCGGTTTCGTTCCAATCCATATCGCAAAAACAACGCTATTTCGCTATATTCGACGATCACACGTACATCGGCGCTCTCCCAAGATTACCGAGGCTAAACTTTGGTTTGGCAGCAGTCGCGTCAGATATTTTATTGCTTTCTTGCTTCTGGCGAAGTGCTAACTCAGAGAACGTCACCAGTGTCCTTTAACACCAGCCTGCATGACTTCATCAATTGACAGCTTCAAGGTCTTTCGTGAATAGGCTACGGTACGCGTTACGTAAAGAACCTGGTAACAGCCAATAATCTTGAAACGTCTCCAACTTGCCGAATACACGACTGCAACCAAGTTCGTCGATGGTATCCCAAGAGATAGTAAGCAATAAGGATTCGTGAACACGGTTTGTCCTCAAAGTTGAAGCAATTTTGGATCGATACCGGTTCCCAAGGGACTAACTACATGAAACCAGACGACCTGCGTTACGTCAACCTCACTGAACTAACCCTATACTAAAAATGCATGGCCAAATCCGATACAGAATCCACACGCACCGGATCAGCTGTCGGCTATGACATATGAGAGCTCACAGAACGTAATCAACTCGGAATGAGTTCGCTACAACATTACCACATGTAGTGATAATTGTCATAACATTCCATACTACTAGCCACTCAGTTAAGAATTTCAAATGACAGGAGCAGATGATAAAGTAAATAGTGTAACTCGATTGATGTTACCAGCTTAGTATAGTATTTAGGAGGTGGCCTTCTTCAAATCGGAAATTTGGAACATAATGTCGCTATTCAAGAACCAGCCCCTTAACCACAGCGTCTAAACTTCGGTGAGCGCAGTACCAGATCGATAGCCTTATGAATAATGCACTACCTTTCCCAGTAACACTATTAGATTTCACTCGCCCATGGCGACACATTCCTCATTTCCCGCATGAATGTTAAGGTATTTATAAGAATCAATTTCGCAAATCTACTGTTTATATCGGCAACGCCTATAGCAAACTACGACACAAAACTACGAAACATTCCAAGATTTCTGTCATTATTCCTCAAATTCATTTCAACGCTTCGCATGCCGTTTCAATGAAATGAAATCGTCAAAAACCAAATTTCACCGACACGGCGCCTTTAGGAAACCATTTAATAATTCTACGTGGATAGGTATACGGCCGCCATATGCAATGAACATTATCCGTACGAAAGCTGCCCACGGCCCACGAAAAATTCTTTCGCGCACAAGATAACAGCATAAACGAATAGTTACCGGGATAATTCACAGATACTATCTTACAAAGAGAAATACGCGAGAGAGAGTTGGTGACTAAAAATTGACTTCACCTTGCAATATTATCAAAGCTCACACCGGTCCCGAAACCTAAATCTACTATCGGCTCGAAATTTAATACTTTGAAAAGGTTTATGCTGTATAACTCGGCCATCACAACATTCGAGAACACGAAATCAACATCAACGCCGCTTGTAAAGAGCCTCTCGACATTGCTGTAACTTTGGTCAAACATAAACTCTGATGTGATGAAAACCGTCGAGCACCGATAGCATCATAACCCTCATTACTGAAACCAGCTGATGCGCCAATGATATAATCAAGGATCACGGATGTATAATTCCAGGAGTTATTCTTAAGACACCACTAAGTGATATTTTCCATGGATAGAATATACGCGACATTTTATCATAACAGCTTCCGGGAAGCTAAATTCTGGTGTTAACGCAAGCACGCATGCAAACATCAAACCAAGGTGCTAAACCGCTGGAGATGTTACAATGTAACATGGACTGCCGTAGTGCTACCTACTGCGTCTAGATAAAACGGCTGCCATACCATCCTCATTGCGTTATATTTTTACAAGTGCAAGGTATTTTTACAAGTACAAGGTATAAAATCGTTGCATCAAGGAACGAAATATGCATGGGGGCATATGGGCCATTCCCAATCTACATTGAAGTCATCAAAACTCTATTGAAATGTTTCGTAGAAGGATGTTCCTAATATGCCAATGTCAACCAAAAGAGTTCGTGTACCATCTAAAAATAGTACATGGAACGCTCTCGTATTCGGCATTCCATGCTGGTGATGTCATATTTTGTGATACGATTGTTGATATACGATGTTCTTTTCCGTTCTCTAGCAGTTGGAGACAATTACCCCCGACGAGTGTCAGCCGAAAATATTCGGGTGCATTTCAATATGAATATACTATTCAATAATATGCCTCCTAAGTGCGGGAGAACTTCATTCGTAATCTGATCAACTCCTCGCACATACTGGCGTTGTGTTGAAGTTGCACCCTGCGCTGATTCACCATTTGCCCATGTCAAAATTGTCCATTGTTAGTCAATTCTACTGAATATTCCTCGATTAAATAAATTGTGCATAGTTCGTTTTGCGCACCAATATTCTTAACCAGGATACCGGTATTCGATATGTAATGTAGGCGATTGTCTTGCCGCGGTTGGGTTAGTAATGGTTAAGAACCACTAAACCAAACAGATAAATCAACTGGATGAATGCGTGTATGCGTTACATTTGTTTGGTTGTAGGATGATCACGACCAGATCAGATTAGGTAGACTATTGGTAAGCCAATATGGTGCAGAACGTTTTGTTGGGTAGGTTTCCGTATTATACAGGCTAGTGACTACACATTAATATGGTAAATAGAGTGAAACAGATGTACATGTACACTGTACACGGTAATTCACCTGCTATTCGAATCACGGCTCTTTCCGCGGCATTGAGGATCTTTGCATCTCTTCTATCCTTGTTATCAGCATCTTTATTCCACGGAAGGACACGCGAGCTTTGAGGTTGTTCGCCACTGTCGTGCATTGGCCTCTGTAGAACATGAGAACAGTGGTAAAATACACTGTCGTAAACATACACATGCAATGCATTGACATTTTTAGTTAACACTAAACACCGAACCTCCGACGAGTGCATTTTCAAACAATCGATCGTAAATATGTACGAGTACCGTACACTTTGTACAGTTGTACTGCAGACGTTTCATTATATAAAAAAATAACATTAACGAAAGTATCAAGCAGGTCAGAAGGAATACTGCAATTGCACTGACTTCGAACGTATTTATTCATTAGCAACATCATTACTTTCCATTCTGTCCATTGCGGAATGAACCCCTTTCTGCCCTTACACGTACCCTGATGACCCTCACTAACTCCTGATCGAAAAAGAAAACTGGTAATTCCAAAAACTTCAGTATTTTATCCACACAATTTGTCCTTATGGCTTACCGAACTCCACAAATTAATCTTGAAACGTTGGCGCACTGAGAATAATAACTTATCAGCAGAATAAGCTCCTTCACACCTGAACGGGATCTTCAAGTATGAAACAATTTACCTCGTTGAATGGATTACATTCACTTCAGCTGTGTGATATACAGTACGCAATAACGGACGACATCTAGGAAACGACTGAGCAACGCAATTATTTACACTTATACGTCACAATCAATTTTCGTTCATATCCGGTAGCGGCGCTCGACTAGAACGTCATTATTACTATTATTGTTTGTTTACTATGGACATTGTAAGTAAACTCCTCTACATGACGTTTGTTTTAATAGGCGTTACAATTGAACATAATGTGACCGGCGCACCATGATTGCGGAATTTGAGAACTGCCAAATTGTCAAGGTCTCCGGATGAAAAAGTATCATATGTGATTGACTGCGTTGCAAAAATGTTTGCTCGATTTTGTATTGCAGATTTTGCAACGAAATTAAATACTACTAATTTCTAAACACAACTGCTGCAGTTGTGGGCAATGACTGACAGATCTGTCTCAAAGACCCATTCTTCATGTTACCGCAGCAGTGTAAGCTTGTGCTGGAAAGTACAGTAGTATCAGAGTACACTGCAGGAGTAACTAAATAGAACACCTTCATGGCAGTATAATTATAGCGTATATATATTATACATTTTCATTGTTGAAGTTCGCGAGATGACAAGCGTATAGTTGTTACGGGATTCGAACTAAATGTCACACATGCAAAAGTGACGCGACTCTACCAATGACAATAAGACTGGTCATTTGAAAGTATTGCGATTGCCGATCTAATCATCAAAATGTTCGAATAGTAACGGTAACGGATATGAAAAAACATTCTCAAGGGACGCCAACATTTCAATGATATGTTTGACTCCACGAATTTGTAGATATTCAAACTGAGTAACGAAGTATTGCACGATGACATGTGTCGCCAGGCAGTTAAGTTATTGGACAGTTAATCACAGTTGAAAGAGCGATATTTGAAAATTGGCATAATTTACTAGAATATGAATATGAAGCAACCTTTTGCCGACGTTGCCTCGGGCGGGCATCAAAGAAATGCTGAAAATGTCGACAGACACTTGGTTCCGCCCTTTAGCGCCTTATATGCAAACCGAGCTCTTATCTCAT
>ATSW01003110.1:0-10181 GCA_000444245.1 Botryllus schlosseri | reverse complement strand
ACTTGAGTATATTGCGGATCTATTGTATACTGCCCGCTAGGCTCAGTTTGCAAGGACACGACTATTTGGCGTCTGGCCACATCGATATCGAAGATCTCCAATAATATGCGACAATCATTTTGTGCCTACATTTCACCGTCGACGATCTTCATGCGAGAGCAAACGCGAAGACTTTCTCCCGTAATTGCGAATACAGTTAGACTCAATCGTGTAAATTAGTTTTTTTTTTCATTTTCAGTAGGGGGTAGGCTACCAAGCAAGAAATCATGTGACAATTAAACACGCGAAGCGTGAAGAAAAATTTCACTAATATTTTAGTTTATTGTATGTACGACGATTTACTGAAAATGTGACTGGACCCTGGATCTGCCAATGCGTCGGAACTGATATTTGAGTCATCAACATCCCAAGTGTCGCAGCCAGAATTGAAATTTTTGGTTGGCATTGCAAGTTCACAATCTTAGCAATTCATTTTCGATAATATAATAGGAAATTACCTCGCGGGCCACGCAAAACCCTCTCGCGGGACACATTTGACCCGCGAGTTGGCCACCCCTGATATAGACGGGCCCATTTGATAATTTCAGAGCCGGAGCCGGAGCTGGAGCCGGAGCAGTGGTAATAATGCGGCTCCGGAGCAGGAGCCGGAGCTAATGTATGCTAGAAGAAAGCTCCGGAGCCGGAGCTGGAGCAGTTTAAATTTACGACTGCTCCAAAGCCCTGGATTCAACTAACCACTGTAAAACATTAAACGCTGTTACATTACGATCAAACGCGGTTTCACTGCTCCGCACCAGCCTTTTAAATCTGTCAATTTCCGCAGCCAACTTCAATTTAAGACTGTTGATCTTAATCGGAAGCTATTGTTGCCCTGATTCCGGAAATACAATTTAAAACTGGGCAGAGAGAGATAGAGAGATAGAGAGAATCTTTATTCGTATACATTACATATCAACATCACACAACAAAATGTAACAGTGAAATGTGACATACAAGGTAGCCGGAAGGCTCGATATGACAAAGTCTTCATCGCCGAGCAACCCTGTACAGGAGCAATTGTCACAGTCGATAACTAATAAATAAAAAATAAAATTAACTAACGAACGAAAGGAAAAATAAGACAGATCATCATGGACCAATTCGAAATACAATGCAAATACAATTTAGCGGTAGTTAGAGATAAGAGAATGAAAACATTGTTTTTTAAAAGCAGAAGAGTCTAAATTGCGGAGATTAGGTGGCAGCTTATTCCAAACATTTACACCAATAAAACTGATCGAATTTTGTACTAAACTGGTAGAGTGGTGTTGCACAGACAGAGACAAGTTAGATGAAAATCTGGTATGATGTTGGTGGGTATCTGAATTAAGGTATCTTGAACAGATATCAAAATATAGTGACAGTTCCCAGGGTTGTAATGACTCGAGTCATTACTCGACTCGAGTCCGACTCGAGTCACGATTTTCTGATGACTCGACTTGACTCGAGTCATTTATTCAAAATACGGAAATGACTCGACTCGACTCGAGTCAATTTGTGTATTGACTCGACTTGTACTCGAGTCATTGCGCATGACTCGAACCAAGTCATTGACTCGAGACTAGGGCTGGGCAAAATCGAGTACCTGAGTGATTCGATTCTGAATCACGTATTATGCTTCGAGTCGAGTCGAGTATTCGAGTACCTATCATTATGACGTCATAACAGTATGAAAGATATCGAAAGTTTAAATATGTACCTTTTATGCTACCTCAAAGAATATAATACCTGTTGTGCACCACAAAGTAAATTTGTAGCTCTGTAATAAATCTTTTCTGTGATATGATACGACCAATCATGGATTCAAGGCTGCCACATTGGAACATACTGTCGAAACAATCATTTTCATCGATAAATTTAACTCTTATAGTAGCATCGAAAGCAAAATTTTAGTACTCGAAAAACTCATATTTTACTACTCGACTCGAATCACTGAAATAAGTACTCGATTCAGATTCGAGTACTCGAATCATTGTGCACAGCCCTAATGAAATCATGGTAAATATGTCCCACCATAACGTTTGAAACTACCGTTTCGAAATCTAGCAATTACCAAACATACCGTAATTTAGAAGCTCATGGCGAGTCCTAATCTGGAAAAGTGGATTCTAACTTTTATGAGCGTTAGACCGGTTTTAGCAGACTAAGGTTGAAATTTTCTGGACGAAAGACATGACCGCTTATTTTGTATTGTATTTTTCTCTCAATACCCAGTATCCTACTTTGAGTTCTAATTAGTTGCATTTTTTTGTCTGGAGGACATACATGTTGAAGCATAAAAGCAAGTCCAGCAATGCCTATATTTTCCGAAAATAAAGCGACACCATATGGCATTTTTACAATCCGCCACAATTTTTTATAACTTTGATCGAGCAAAGTGTTAACACCGTTTCCGATACGACTTCTTCGTATTGCTCTTCGACTAAACTACGGCACCTATAATATGGGGCGGGCGCCATGTCATGATATGTTATAAAACGGAATGTTCGCGTAAACAAAGGACTATAGTAGGCCTATCTAGGCTTACCATATTTTGGAAATCTAAAAAGAGGACACTTTTTCAGAAATTTGAGACTTGCAAATCCGGAGAAGAATTCTCAAAAACCGGTGAATTTTTCCCATTTAGTGATCGGTTGACTCGTTTTTAGGAAGTGACTCGAGTCAAGTCGAGTCAAGTCAAGTCAAATCACGAGTCAAGTCACAATTCAAGTCATATTGAATTTTCGAAGTATGAGTGATGATTCATAGTCTACATTTTGCTAGCAGTGTGAAAGACAAATTAATTTATCATTTAACTAGAATCAAATAACGAATATCTAGTTAAATATACATGCAAAAAAGACATTGTATCCCTCACGCACACGTAGAACTTCTAATAAATTACGATCGTTAGTGTACAGCTACATGCTACCGTCAGTTGTTATCAGACAAAATATAGGACCTAATACGAAGCTTCGAGAAGCTGAAACAAATTGATATGGTACAATAGCTTACACTACCCATCTACACATATGTGAGAATAAAAACGCACAAACAAATTATATTTCTTTGATTTAAATCATACAAAAGGGTTGGTAAAGAAGAGTACTGCGCAACGTAAGCATTGAGCCGTCTGAGAAACTGAGACACATTGCTGTTTAGATCTTATACTAGTACTACGACAAATTAAGCTGTGATCGTTTAGTTTGCAGTGAATTTATTTTTGATCTAACAATGGAGGATCAGTGTAACGTACGATCAGTGAATGACTAGTTGCTCTCACAAGTGATACCGACGTATCGGGAATAATCCGAATATAAACAAGATACAGTGATTTATTCGACACCGCTTACTTGATGACTTGAAATTGACTCGTAAATTTTGTTCCGAGTCACGAGTCAATGCACATTTTTGAAGCTACGAGTCAAGTCAAGTCAAGTTATTTCTCCAAAGTGACTCGAGTCAAGTCAAGTCATACGAAAACGTTGACTCGAGTCTGACTCGAGTCAAGTCATGACTCGAGTCATCCCAACACTGTAAATAGAATGGCCGTCTGAGATGAAATATTCTACTGTGCAAACTCATTTTCATTTCCAAATTGCCAATAGCCTACTGATACAAACATATTGCCGTTTAGAGATGTTTTGTTTGGGTTTTGAAAAATAAATTGTTTGCAAAAACCATTTTATCCTGTGATATGCATAACCGCTATTCCAGAATAACTTCAAGATAAGCTGCTGAATAGAAATGACAATGCTGGACGTCATATGTTCACTAGAAATCTGTTTATCAATTTTCATGTCACCTATGTTGCGATCAAACCCAAACGTGTCGTCAGAAGCGGTGCGTTAAATGTTATATTGGTCACCACCTATGTTTGTGGAAATGAATTTTCGACACTCGTTCACATCAAATACCTACACAGCGCGGATTCTCGATATACATGCGTATTTCAAGAAATTAAGCTACAGAATCCGCTTCCAAATCATATAAGTAGCCTATTCCCAATTTCTACATAAATAGTAGGTTGTGATGTTATTTTGAAGAATGACCATTTTGTTTCTGTTTATTACTAGCCTACAGTTGATATTAGCACGACAGATGAAGGTTGCATGATAATAGAGATAAAATTGAACTAAAACTTTGGGGGTCCGCGGGGGTCCGTGACGGTTCAAAAGGGGTCCGCGAAGACAAAACTGTTGAGAACCACTGTACTACTCATTGGAAAACTATACAAGCCTATGACCCGGCATCTATTACGCAAAGTTCAATCGTTTTTTGGAACGTGTTACCCTATTTTTCAGTCATGGGACTTGGGCTATAGATTAAAAACTATGGATCGGAGGACGGAATCGGACAATGGATTTATAAAAATATTTTTGGGTTGGGATGGGCTAGGATTGCAATAAAAATTTTCAGTACTGCACTTGGCCGAAAAATATCACAGTCCGCTCTTCTCCGATGGAAAAGCAGTCGCGCAAAGCATTAGATATCTACATGTCACGTTTGGCACTATGTGAATTGTGCAACCTATTTCACGATGGCATTTCCTGACTTACCATTGTTCGTCACAGACTGAAAGCATGAATAAGCTTACGATTTTATCCGACGCTCCCCCTGAACGAGTTTCCGTAACGTAACGGACCTCCGCCATAATTCATAATTACTTTTATTGATTATGGTATGCCTGGGTTGGAAACAGACGTGGTATCACGCGAGCATCAGGCTGCAAGAAAATTTTAGTAAAAGATTGCTGAATCCGAATCGTCCTATTACAAGTATGCCTTTGAAGGCTCACCGAACCGTCATTGCGGTTGCGGTATTAGCCAATCTTTTGCGTGTAGCGATGTGTAGAGAACTAGAATATGCCACTGTATTCTGGAATGCCGGGGCGTACTCTCCAATGTACACAGAAACGAACGGCCTGTACTTTCTAACTCATTATTACTGGGTGCACGGCGCAGGAACAATTACGAACGTGGGTTTACAGCAAAGCTACGCACTAGGGCAGTACCTCCACGGCAGATACGCGGAGCTTCTAACACAACCGTGCTATAAAGGCGCGTTGTATGTCAAATCTACGGATGACGACATAGCCATATCAAGTGCGCTGGCTGTTGTAGCCGGCATCTCACCGATCTTAGAGTATGACGTGTGGAATGGCAGCGATACTACTTGGCGTCCCATACCGATTCGAGTGTCCTCACCAAATGACGATGACTATCTCTCTCTTCCAAAAAGCGGTGAGGAATATAATTCGCTGCGGGACAAAATATTTTCCTCGGACTGGATGATGAATTATATGAGCAACGAATCCGATTTTTTCGAAACCCTGTACAATAAAACGGATAAACATTGGAATATAACAAACATATATGAGTTTGCGGCAGATGTATCGATGGTACTTCAACAACCTACATTGTCAGTTCTCGCATCACTTATTGGTAACGATGGTACCATCGATGCACTGCACCAAGTTTATTCTATATATTTGGGTAGCTTGTTCACGGATTTCCCCGGACAATACACAACAGCTGTCTCTAAACTACAAGGAGGCGTGCTTTTGAATCACGTAGTCCAGGATATCTTAGATCGCGCAAATGAACCGAGGGAAATGCCGGTCCTTACCGGATACTCTGTACCCACCACAACTCTAGTCGGTCTGCTGGTTACTCTTGGCAACTATGACTGGGTGGCGCCCGATGTGTCGAGCGCTATCATGATAGAGCTGTACAACGACAGCGGGACTTATCAAATCGAAGTGCACTACAGGAACGGGGTGAATACAATAAATCCACTGAAGATTTACGAATGCGACTACAGCTGCCCGTTGGAAAACTTTACTTATATTGCAGAAAGATTCTTAGCAGCAGATGCTGAAATTGAAGGTGGCAGTGGTAGTAGTAGCAATACAACGATAGATGATGACGAAAATGACGACAGCGAAGATGATACCTCCATCGCTACCTGTGACGGTATACTAATAGGATTCATAAGCGCTCTGTTTATTGTATCTTTTTTGTCCATCGGCGTAATTATATATCTGCTCGGTAAGGCGCGTGCGCCCAATGCATCGGAGTTTGATAGACTCTGAACTGGCGCTTGTAACTATGTAATAAAGTGTGAACCAACTAACGATAGAATGCGCAATATCTTTTGTTTTGCAACGGTCGTCGGGCCGAGACATGCAATACATTCGTGGATGCACGCGAAATAGTTACTTAATTGCTTTTGCGTTGCCGGTGCTGCGAGCTTGAAAGTACCCCGAAGAAAATTCGAAATTACAGCAAGCTTTAGTTCGCGCGTACAATAAAATTGGACCATCAAAATAGTACGTGTGTCTCGAATCGAATTGTTTGTACACGAATTACTGAATTTATTGAAACGTTAAGTATTATTTTACGTATCGATGCGTTTTGTTTATCAACTGTCTTTTGTGTGGAGACATGGAGAGTCTATACCAAACGCACACATGCAATATAAATATTTTTTAAAGATGAAAATCGGCGTGATTTATTTGCGCCAGTGGAAGATGACATGTTCACACAAAATACAGCAACTGCAACTGTTCAGTAATGTTTTAGAACGCATAAAATGGATTTCGCACCAGTATAACTCTAATAGCAATGGTTATGAACCTTTACGAACCCGCAGAACACTTACGCTAATCTGCAAGCCTTCGCGGAACCCTAAATCTTCGCTAAGCCATAAAAAATGTACCACAATTTAGATCGAACGACACATCAACTACATTACTATACAATGGTGGTGCGCAAAATGAGCTATGCACGAACAGAGTGGCGAAAGAAAAAAAATCCATTTAAATATGATTTCCACATAGAACGAAAACAATGTAATGAATATTCATTGCAAATCTGAGGTTCCCTTTCAGATAATGGTTCAGAAATGCGAGGATTCACCATGTAACGTGTCATCGAATTGATAGGTCGAAACACAAGCGTGATACCAATTGCTTAACTACAAGTAGAATTTGAATTTGAATACCAACCTCACCATTGCCCACGTCGTACCACCATAACAGTCACAATTCGACTACTGATCGGGCTTAAATGTCTACAGCCATCGATGATCAAGACGGGCGTATCATCATAAATCATATGTATGAGTCGCGTGTGTGCCTTGTCATCCAGATAACCCCTGGCACAGGCTCAGGTAACCCCTATTGTTCATGGAACAGCTGCACTGTAATGAGTAGGGCAAGTTTCTGTTGCACTAAAATCGCGAGAAAGTTGGATTTAATTTTAAGAAAAGTTGCAGTAAAAAGTTTCATTTATAATTTTTGTTGTTGAATTATTAGGGTATGAGATAATCGAAAGGTTCCGTTGTATAACTTCGTTTTTGCATAGATGTCAAATTTGTTTTTAGCCATTTAACGGTCTGACAAAACCGCCAAAAACTACATTTTCCACGGCAAACAGCAAGAAAATTACGCAGTGCTGGAATAATTTTCCCCCAAAAGCCGAACAGCATAGCGATACCCCCCCTAAAACAAGCCGAATAACACACCCAAAAAAACCCTAGGTCTGCAAACTTGACCCAAGGCATTACAGAAAAAGTCACTCTTGGCGACTGTAACAAAATCAATTGCCTAAAAAGGTGATCCAGTGAAAATGTAATTTTCAGCGGTCTCACCTGGACGTTCGTGAAATGGGAAACTATTTCAAATTTAAACCACAGAATTAATAAAGCGATCTATTTACATATTCTTCGGGTATGGACGTGCTTGGCAGGGGTAGTTGAACTTCTTGCTTACAAGCCATTGTGTCATAGATGACAGTGAGATGCAGCTAACCCATCATACAGCTCTTTGTTATGCACATCAAAGAGAATAGAACCATACTAAAAATAGTTTATATCATGTTTTTAGATCACTCCATTACATTTTTATGCAATATTTCATAAAAGTTGCAGTAAAAATTGGCATGAAAAATAGAGAAACATAGATTCTGAGTATCCAGGAAGCTGTCGGAAGCTGACAAAAAAGTTGCAAAGCTGCAAACACTTGCCCTAGTAATGATTATTGGAGATAGAATAGGCATTTCGAAAGGACGGAGTTTAGATTTTAAATCCAAACTCCCTGCGTAAGGCACTGCAGAGGTCTTGAAATCACAGCATTTACAGCAGTTGGATACTCATCGCGCCTAATTGCCTGCGACCAAGAATGGCGTGTCATCACAAATCATATGTGTGTGCGTTTTGTATCACTTGAACTGCTGCGGAGCACCTGATGTCCCATGGAATACCAGTTAAGAACCAACGATATAAAGTGAATTAACTATACTAAAAATGCTTTATAATAATGTCTTTTGAACCGTCGCATCTGTTGCTGTAAAATTTTTGCCCATTATATATAAGACGTTGAAAACTAGTGCGAGGCGGATCGACTTATATAGTCCGACTTCAAATCTGTTTCTTCAGTTATCTGGTCCGTCTACGATTCGACTTCGAGGCCGAATTCTTGCAATGTTCGACATACGATCCTAAAAAACTCCGATTATAGTCATCTACGAGTACTTATTTTAGTAAAATACGAAAATAGTAGATCATACAAAAGAAACATGACCATAAAAACACACTGGATTGTATTGAACACAGGATTGTATTGACGGCTACTGGCGTGTGGTTGGTAGTTACGACTTACAACAGTCATGTTCAATGTTTATCAATAGCTTTCGACAACGATTCCGACCGTATCAAAAAGTACAAATTCAACCCTGGCCGTATCAGAAAGAATGCGAATGCGGCTCCGATCAAAAATGGAAAAAATCCTGTTTGATATCTAGTCAGGCTCCGGTCGATGCCCCCCTCTTATAAGAACGTCTGCGATCCGCCGTCAGATGGTGGTAGCGAGTCGAGGGCGATATGAAGTATATGGCTACCAAGACGCATGTTCCTGCTCTTCAGATTAGTCAAAGAGGTTGGGAACTTTAACATTTTGAGCTCGAAATTATTATTGTAACCAGTACCTTCTCCAATATTTAATGACGAAATATGCTCTAATACAGTGGTTGTCAACCTTTTTTACCTCGCGAACCGTTAAAATTTCAAACAATGTCTGGCGGACCGGTCAACTTTTGAAATTGAAATGAAGACAAAATGTAAAGTGTGCAACCGTTTTTTTACAATTATATGGTGCTAGAGAGTGACATTTAGAGGGTTTTGATCGTAATTAATTATCCTCATGATGGCATCCATGTGATTTTATGGTAGTCAGTCTGCTTAGTCGAAGTTTGTTTGTTTGTTTTATTAACGCATATAATTGGCGCTTTCAACATCGTGGTTATTTGCTCCCGCACAGTAAATTTCATAATGGCGTTAGGTCTTCTTGAACTTGAGTCTTTTTCCGGCTCATTTGCTGCCTCCTTTCAAGAGTTCGGCTCTCTCTTTTTCTGAGCTTTTCAATGCGCTGTATTACTGCGGGATCGGCGATGAGGAGCCCAGATAAACCTCCGACACATAGAAACATGGCAGAGCCATCAAACTCAAACATCAACCATCGATGTCGTGACTGCAGTGTTTAACCAAATGCGCCACTCTCTTCCCCTTCTGAGTCGAAGTAAAATTGCTTTGTACAGATAAACGTGCTACCGCCGAGAGTCGTTTACAGTCTTTCGCGCCGAAGGCCATGGGTTTAATCGACCACGCCAACTCGATTAATATTCTTCTCTTTGACAATATCGAGAAAAGATGCGTTTTGGAGTCGAACCAAGCACCTTGTCGTGCTACCTTGCTCATTATCCACTGCCACCGGACGCATAGGCTACTTTGGCAACTATACGAATGCAATGCGCGCCGGAAGAAAATACCTCACAGCAACTATACCTGCAATCTGTGCCGAAAAAGCACTTCGTCAGCCCACCCCAAAAAACGTTTGTCTTGGGCCCAAAAGGCGCCAATAGCGAAAATTTTCGATCATTCATGACTGAATCGGTTTTCTCGCTGCCGAATTTTTGGCACATCTTTCAGAGTCCCATGTTAGCCTTGATTGATTGATTATGTGCTGGTACGTCGTGGCGCGGTAATGGCTGAGGCCGAAATGCCTATTTCTATAAATCATGCGTATTTCTCGGAAATGGGCACCTAATAAGCAAGACATTTGGTGACACTAAATCGCGCAAAGCGCGAAAAGAAATAGGCAAATG
>ATSW01003105.1:0-12148 GCA_000444245.1 Botryllus schlosseri | reverse complement strand
TATTATTCTATGAAATCGTTAGGTTTTTTCTTCTTCTTATTGTTTGTTGGCACTGATTATACGTGGATGATGCACATTTTGTGGTGTCTTTTGACAAACTAGCCCAAATAAAGCGTTTTTGTGACTAATTCGAGGCTGAAACTATCTATTTAGAGGACGATGCCAAAACTGCCCAAAATAAAAAACTGCCAAAAATAAGTTATTTTTGGCAGTTTTGGCATATGCCAAAAATAACACGGCCTGATTATGACTGTTGATGAGAGAATTCAAAAATATGAAATTCGGTCTGGATCTAGATAGAAACACGCGTGAATTGGAGGTAAATCGCACAATTTTCAGTTGACCGCTACTTCGAGCCCCCTTCAGATGCTTTCATCCCCCCCAGGTTGAGAACCCAGGTGAGTGTCTGATTCCCAAGACTACTCCTAGTCATTTCGACACCTTCTTATCTTTTCATTGTATCACAATTTTTGTGGTGTATTGAACAGATAAAAATTGCTAATAAACCGAACTAAACACCCAGGCCAAGAAAAGGAATGCCATATTAGCTGAAGTACAGTTTCAGTTCATCACCTGCTCAGCCTCGAAACATCGTATCATGGCAGCCAGAATAATTAGCCCCAAGCTACAAATATTCATGACAACTACATTTTCGCAAGCAGGCTGCAGCGTGGTCAGCGGCATCAGAACACGGTGATCGTGGTCAGTATGTTCAAAATTAGTTGGGATGACGTGTAGTATGGCATTAATATCCCCAAGACCACAAATAGATAGGCTTTCGTATTTTAAATTTCGAAGTCATTCGTACTGGTTTGAGGTCACAATTAGCGATACCCGAAGCTTCGCACACGACTCGCAATCGAATCAGTCCGACACCCCCTATCTACGGGATGCCCACTAGCTGCCAACACAGTGATAACACTATGCCGCTCTCAGTCGGATTTCGCCAGGCTACCATCACAAGAGCCCATCAGCTGCCTACAACAACACTTTCAAGTTACAGTCACACGCCCACCATCTATTTAAAAGAGTCAACAAGGCTTACGCAGAAATGTAAGGACACAGTGTTTTAACGAATAATGCTGCCCAAATTGAAGCGGACACCGGGCAAGTAAAGCCGAAAACAATTCTCCGACATATTTAAATTATGGCCACCAACAGAGAGATCCCAAGAACACAATGACAGCCAGGAGTTACGTTACAGATAGGGTAGAGAAAGGAAGGATTTGGCATGCGGCAGACACAAGGAACAGTAAAAGGTTCAGTAGCTGATTGCGGCACTTCCGCTCACTTGTTACTTACATGAACGTCGCAAAATACACAGTGTACTGTAGGTGCCTACGGAACCGAACAACGGTCAAGACATAACGAATCTCGGCATAAACACAGAAATAGTCGGGTGATTCCGGTCCCAGGTAAAATAAAGTGAATACAATGTTCACAGAATGGTGCAAGTAATTTCCATATGGAAAACAGATAAAAAGATAACGCGCGTTGCTCTCGTTTTACACCCTTTTTGTCAAATATCCGTGGTTAGGGTGCTGCGGTGGTTGGTATCCATATCGTGGCTGGCGCGAGACGTTGCCTTCGTCAAACTCGCTTAAAACCGCGGGTGAAGCGATCGGTGTGTTTCCCGTACTGTTCAGCGGAGCTTGATACTGATTACTTGGGAACGCGTTGGATTTCCCCATCTCTTGCGTGGCTTTGCGGTCTTCATCGTGTAATCTGGAATTGTCAATTCAAATGCAACTGTAAAGTCCACACAGAACACGCAAGATTTGCTTGAATCACTGCAGCGTCTGCAGGCATGTCTGACCATATTTTTGCAGCGCTTTGCACAATTTACATACGGGTTTTCACGGTAGTTATGCGTATAGTCCGACATCGAATCTTACTAACAAGTCTCGCCATCAATCACCGTTAAATTAAATGGAACCCATTGCAACTACTATATAAAGCCTATATCGTCGTGATGGAACCAGAGTAGCTTATGTCCATTTTACACATTCAAAAGAATTGAGGTCATTTTCTTCCGGCCATATCTTGACCATAGGTAACCTTGAAACAATCAAGCATACATAACGTTGGTCACGATATCACAAAAAATGAAGAAAAAAGAACGATATTCTCACAACTTGAAAAATTTACCTTCAAATGTGAAAATTGCACATAAGCTACTTTGATCACACGGCGATGAGAAGTGTTGATGTGCGACACAATTCATATCTTCAGCGTTTGTCAGCAAGGTTGAACACTGCACACCCCTGTCGTAGTAGACTACAGCAAATTACCTCAACATGATCTCGATACAAGGAGATAGATCGGCCCAAGAAAAGTTGGTTTGTTGTCTCAATTCAGCGGTCCACGTTGGCGATATGCTGAGGCATATGCGAGCCGATGCGAAACACGCCGCCGCCACGAGCGACGGTTTGAATCCGAGAAAAGCCGGGTCTGTAAAGTAGAAATGGAGTGAATAATAGACCTATAGCTCATTACGAAGCCAAGTTGCCATGGAAATGGAAAGTTTATGAACAGATTATCGCCTTGTCGGTATATTTCTTGTTTTATTAGGTTACCCGAAGTTAGTAAACAACTTCTGTGTACGACTGTACGAGCAGTAGCAGACTCTCCAAAAAAACATGCAGTCCGGATCAGTGGCCTAATACTAACCTCCGTCGAAGTATCGAGCATACCTATTTTCCAAAGGTTGCATTGCTCAACTCTGTGATTAACTATTATGACGTAGTTGAGCGGGACACGATATCAATCCGCCAACGATTGTTATGGAATAAAATTACAGTATAGGCTATCTGACGTTTTCCAAATTATTGACGAAACAGCTCTGAGAATGTCCAGAATGTGTTGCTGTGTGCTGGTCTCCAATACCAAACCTCTAATCCCAAGCCACGATGCTGCGACTGTAATGACTTTATACGGTAACACATTATGCGCCCATTTCTGAGGCTGTGAAATGACCACTTCGTAAAAGACATAGGCCAATAGAGGAGTCTTTCGGCTTCTAATGTGTTGGGCCGCCACAACGGATAAGTGCTCATTCTCACTGCTGAGCTGTCCACATCTCGACCGAGTTTTATGCTGCGTGATCTGCCTGCCAAAACCCTGTCCTATTTATCCGTGCTTGGGAACTGGCACTAGTAGTTTTTCTGGGCGGCCAGTGGGAATAGGGTCCGCGACGTATGGTTTTAGAGTTCAAAACGAACAGACAAACGCATTTCGTCTTCAACTCGTGAAACTGAAGTAAAAAAAGTAAGGGCAGACGCGACAAAAGTACACGTAAATACACACCTTGCAAGGACACCTCCAAAAAATAGTTGACATTCTTCTCAATGTACATGTGTATTTCCTCCCTATTATGGCCCAGCGGTCGTCCGACATGGAGATCACGGGCTGAGAGGGCGACCTATATATACATCGACTTCAATTAAATAAAAAGGGCAAACGAAACCGGGAAACTGAAGAACATCAAGGGCGACCTGGGTACTATTATATCGAGGTGAATGAAAGCAATGCCGAATTCAAAACTATGCAATGGCATTTACTTCGTCGCAAATTGTCTCCATACTCATTCATGCTCAATTTACCCGTTTGCGCGCACTAGTATAAATTATAGCATAATAACGCACTGCAGCTCCAGAGGGGTCACTGTATGCAATGATGGTGTCTGACTTGCAGCCCGAGAATGAATTTGCGATATAATCTTCCAGATAATCCGGCCATGCATGTGTATTGCGCAATCAAACACTCAAACCATTCATATCAGGTAGCTTGCAATACCTGCATATAGAACTCTTTGAAATGCGAGGCCGTGGAGAAACCGATATTCCAATCGAAGGCAGATAACAGTTTCAACTCCATATGCAAGTAATCCGACGCCTTCATGAAACACATAGAAAGATTCGTCAATATTACCCACCATGCTATAGATGCAAAATTGCAATTTTACGACTCACCTTCAGCTCCCACTGCAGATAGTCCATGAGATGGTTGAATTTGGGTATCCTTTCTTCGCGTTCTTCGAATTTACCTGTTACAAGGCGACAAAGCAATCATTGGTTACCAAACTTGGCTAGTATAACAAAGTGCAGCTACTGACTTGCGACTTGTAAACAACAAATAACTAGGACTTTCAAGTCTTCCATTGACACAGAATACAGATCGGTGAAGTGATCGTAAAGCGTTACAGCTAGGTGTTGAGAATTTGCTGTCAATCTGAACTTCTGGCATGTGAGTGCCATCCAATCCACCAAGTATCGTCTTAGGTACATGAGGTCCGAAACGCCGTGGAGGTTTCTCGTTGCATTTTCCTGCATACAAGCATGCTACTACCAAATTCATAATCATAATCACCGGTGCTATTATTTTCATCCGCCCAAGACACACAAATGTACAATGCAAGCCTTACCCTTTGTTTGAGGCACTCATGGATATCCAAAGCTAGGTCGGAGTCCCACCACTGACTTGTATGAGAACTCATATCCTCTCATTTAACGCTGACTAAACTATCCCAAGTCTGCTGTGACCTAGGATGATACACGTCGATCAATAACTCGCACTTATTACAGATTGGCAGCAACCCACAGCCTCGCACCACCAGACCGCTAAAACGAATACTAGCACAGAGAAGAGACACCGATATAATCAAACGCATTGATTAATGCGCTGCAGCCATTCACACTTCGTTTCGCAATTTCGCAAATAGTTTCAACAAGAAGCAGCGCGCAGGCCGAGGCCTGTTCCAATGCGAAATTTCCATAACTCCCGCGTGCTATGACATTATTGTCAGCCTGTTACAATAGCAAACCATTCAGATGAAATTTACGATAGCGAATGTTTTCATAATGAATTTAGATTATTCGTCGGATAGCCTGCATGCTCGACCTCGCAGTCGCAAGCACGAAGGAAAGATACCAGACAAACCCGTATCATACTTAAAATCTAGAGTGGCAGTAGAGATTCTAGCCGCTTGAAAGACGAAATCGTTGCAAATAGAATTCGTGAAGTGTAGCAAGCAAAAATTCACCTGTTATTCTGAGAATATTAGTAGCTTGGACAAATCGACAATCAACCTGTCTGATTCGTGGCGTTCAATCCTCGTGTCCTTGTCCATGGATTATTTTTTAGCTTGGCCAACAACTTCAAACTGCACTGGTGGTCGACTGAGTCATACAACCACGTCCTTTGATGAATTGCCTTCGCAGTGGGACTCTTGCTGTAGTATTTCATTAAGACAGCCACATCGCGCTAGACCAGTGGTTTTCAACCTTTTTCAGTTTGGGGACTTACAAAATAATATTGCCTTCAAAAATCAATAAAATCCAGAATGAAATCGCGACATAAGTTCGCAACTCAAAATTAAGAATTTTCATATTATGAGAAATTTGCCGACGTCTTTTCATATTACACCTGCTATGCGTGTTTTTTTTGAAGTTTTTGCAATGCATATAGTACCGTAAAACCCACGAACTCGATTTTGATGTTGGGGTTCTTTTCAAAGAAATGCGACTCCGCTAGATTCTATTATACTATAGGACACTATGATTATACTGTCAAATGTCGCTAAATCGTACTGTTGAATTTCGTCTTTTTTGCTGTCACATATTACTGGCCCTTATAAACAAGTTGTAGGCTGCTTTCAAGTTTGTTTCGTCAGTTGAGCATTGCGACGTAGTATAAGTCGAATGTGGACCATTAGCTCTATACCAGAAACAGTCTTCTAAATCAGTTGATTACAATCTTGTTTTAGTTCTCGAATTATTGAACAAGCCTACGACCTACAACGATCGGAAAGTTGACACTTGACCGGAGTTTGAGAGTCACTGCGCTAGATGACTATGACTGACACATCATATACACTACGGATGCATTGTGTATCTTGTTTATTGCGACTGGTTTATTGCAAATAATGAAGTGTTCAGGTACCGACGCGGACATAAAACGTACGACAGGCTTCGAAATAATTATTCCACTATGATTGGCGTAAGACGTATCGACAAAATGCAATTGAACTATATATACGACATGACTGCGAGAACATGCAGCAATAATCTTTTCAACTACGAGTTGCACTAGTGCCACCATTGGGAGCCTACAAGGAACAGAAATATACATGGTTGAATAATGAATTTGCACCAGAGAAAAATGGGTAGATATAAGTGCACAAGTAATAATAATGCACACGGCACGCACCAAGGTTGTATTATACTGTGGAATAGCAAAATACCCGTTCTATCAACAGGTCGGCTTCAAGTTCTTCATTCCGCCAAATTGGATCGACTACTCGCAAAATACCATACTAAGCGCCATAGTGAATATTCATGGTAGGCTTCAATATTGTTTGCGAAATCGTATTGCATGATGCAAGAAAAATTAGAAATTCATGACAAAAAAGGACTGTGTAACTATGTTTTCTTTGTTGTTCACTTTTACAAAACGACACGTACTTGGAACGATATAATGCACTCGACGCTTTAAAAGTCATTGACATCACAATTGCTATACGAAAGAAAAGCGCTACATATGGCACGAAACAGGCAAGCTGTTCATTCTTCCACAATATCAGCGAGCAAGTCTTCGCCCTCGACGTGCATGCCGTTTTCGACGGCTATCTCCTTGACCACGCCCGACACGGGGGCCGTGACCGCCATTTCCATTTTCATCGCCGACAGTACGAGGAGTACTTGACCTTTTTCGACGCGTTCCCCGACCTCGAAAATATTAAGAATTGAATTTTTCGTAACGCAGGCGAAGACTAACTAATGCAGCGGTTTTTAACCTTTAATAACGTGGGGAGCCATTGCGTTAACCTTTACGAGCCTTCGGGGAGCAAAAAGTATTGTAAATCAACAATAGGGTTACTATACGTCGTCCGAGACGCCTAAATGTCCTCCGTTTCGGCAATTCCTCCTACTTTACAGCTTTTACAGCTAAGATAATGGACAGATTCGAGTGAAAATGGGCATAAATGACGCTAAATAGGAAATTCGTGGTTTGATCGAACGCGACGACCCACTAAATTTTTCAGCAAAAATAGCGAAATCGGCTGATTTCAGTTCTCATAAACTAACGTTTCTGATATGGTAAAAGTGTCTTCCTTTCTCGATTCCAAAATACGGTAACCCTCAACAACAATCGTATCACGACGTGACCGACATTAAAATTCAAACAATCGATGCGAACATATGGCCTAAGCTCAATGTGTAACCAGATGAAGTTCGTGTATTTGTACACCAAAAATATAGTACATTGAGCTAATGCCATCTGTCGCCTCGACCATATAAATTTTCATTTCAGTGACGTCATATTTTGTGATACGATTGTTGACACACAATATTCATTTCAATCTATGGTTAATTGCTGACGATTTCCCCAGGCGAGCGTCGACCGAAAATATTCGTGATCAATCAATATGGATACATTGCTCAATTGAATAATTTATCAACGAAAAATTACCGTTTCAACACTAAATTTCCACCATTTGAGCCTCGAAACTCTCAGTTAGGCCATATCAGCATTGAAAAAAGTGTTTACAAGGCTACAAATATTCGTGGATCGGCGATTTCCGTCAAGCAGAAAACGAGACTCCCAAAAGCCACAAAGCACTACAAATTTTTTTTTGATGACGACGAACTGCATCCTTTTCCTTGTGGTTGCTATAGAGATACATACTTGAACTATTCAAGTCATTATTACTGCTATTAAGTCTTAATAGGTGGCACTCGAATATTTACACTCGACTTCGAGCTGAATTGCCCAGCCCTAGTGTGCACACGACAAATATTCGCTGGAAATCGTGTGTGATAAACCAAGACTCATATTACCTTCACTTTAACCGACACGACGTCTCCCGGCATTGGCGATCCGACAGAGCCTTTAACGCCTTGCTTGGCTTTGGGGTGAAAATGCATCTCCTACAAAACAGAAAGACTAGTCAGAAACCGGGGCAGCACAAGCAACATGGTACGTAGCTACGTCACAAACCTTCATCGCTTCCTGATCCCGTATCATTACCGATCTGACTTGTCCGTTGAGCTCCACAAACACTTCTCTCTCGCCGGTCTCTTCTTTAAGGTCGCTCACCGCCAGCGCCTTGAAATGAAGCGTTTTCCCTACGAAAGGCAGATATCAGGGTGGTCGGTAACGGAGTATTTCCGCTCTTTCAGAGTACTAAACCAGGTCTTGCCTACTTACTGCTTACCCGAGCGGTTACGTTCAAAGACTACTTCCACATCTACTTTACAGTATTTGAGGTAAAATTACTTTGAAATTTTCAAGTATAAAGTACTTTTTGGCATGTCTGCACCACTTTTAGGAGAGAAATAATCATAACAATTTGGCAACAGGCACTTCACCTCAGAAGTTGAACGTGTCAGAAATCGCACCTGTGTATCGTTTGTTGTATCATTAGTAACATTTAGGGCAAGTTTTTGCAACTTTTTTTTACAGCTTCCGCCAGCTTCCTAAATACTCGTAAGATATGTAGAACTCTTTTTTAAGCCCGTTGAAGGAATCTTATAGTGCAACTTTTTGCAACTTAAAGTCCATTTTTTTCATGAAACTTTTTGCAAATTTTTGCGATTTTTCATGAAAGTATTTTCGATTTTGATAAAATACACGGCCAAATTCGACTGAAGCACCGTAAATCAGCACCGAAATAACGCTTTTCATGTATTTCGGGAGTTGAGCCGGAAATTTTTTAGTCAACCGAGAAAAATGTGGTCAAAATGCAACTTCTGTAACTTTTGTTAAAATTTAAAAAATACATGCAACTTTCTCAGGTTTTAAGTGCAACAAAAACTTGCCCTACTTCGCTAAAACTATGCAATTCCTCGATCAAAGCTAAGTCTTGAAGCTACATACTTAATACTTTCCAGATCTTCATTTTCGCTGCACTTCCGCTGGTTATGTTTTAGACTGCCTACACTTAAAACGGTTTTCAATTTTTGTACCAGCTTCGAAATATCTCTATAGACTTATAATAAAGTAGAAATTTATAACGTTACATCTACTTGAATACCAACGACTACTTTGACCACCCCTTGGTAGATACGCACCTCACGCCCAAGCACGCATTATATCACATACCTCTTTCCAATTCAACTTGAAATTCTTCGGCAATACGTGGTCCTATCAGAAACGTGGCCGTGTCCAGCTTGTCGACCGGACCGCACTTGGACCGGAACCTCAGGAAATCGTCGGTCACCTTGAAAACGATCTAGCGTTAGAATGGACAACGACGGTGCAGATATAGAAACGGCCGTACAGATGGATACAGGGCCGCGCTTAGCACGTCTTCGTCGGACACTTCGACGTGGTTTTCAACGAGTTTGCGTTTTAGCGCTTCCAAGTCCGCCGGCGGGATGTCGGCACCCGGGCGGCCTTCGAATACTGGCCTTTCCTTCACGATCTGAAAGTACGTTGGATGAACTACTGCAGTCATCTGGAAAAGGAAAATGGAAAAGCAAATGCGCTAACCTTCGACTGTATTTCTTCAGGAAAGCCGCCAGGCGGATAACCAATTGCGCCGCACATCATTTCGATAACCGACGACGGCAAAGACAGCTCGTCAATTCTCTCTTTCACGTCTTCCGCTGTCAACTTGTTTTGCACCATGAACTGAGCCATGTCGCCGACAACTTTAGACGAAGGGGTAACCTGAAAGAAACACAAGTGTCGATAATTTTAACTGCAGCCGTAAACGTATCTTTGCTGTATGATAATAGGCTTGATTTACGTGCATAGTGGCGTTCGATCAGTATGAATATGTTATCATAAGGTTTCATTACAGCTATATACACTAGGGCCGCTCAAAAATAGCTTTAGAAAATTTTTTTTGACAGGCTAGTTGATAAAATTGTAAGGCTTGTTGAACAAATGCTGCACATCAAATTTGACTCAATTCCAACCTGTCGAAGCAAAGCTATTGGAGTAGAAAATTTTGGATTTACCGTAAAAATATCAACTTAAAAAAAAATACTGGCTACCCCATGAAATTGTTAGGTTGCCTAAAATGATGCAGCTAACAAATCTGGCTCAATTCTAAACCGCAGCATCATTTATTGGAGTAGAAAATTGTGGATGTGAAAAAAACAGCGTTAACTCTTTTACTGTGGGTAATTCTATAATTATAATGACTATGAAAACCGAGTGATCGTAAAGGACACAACAGGACACGGTCGCGTAGTACACGATCTTTTCACAAATGTCGCTCAAATGACTTCAACTTCAATGCCCAATATACTTCTGTCAACGTATTAAGATCAATCACAGGGGTAATCTGCCACTGCTTGTAGCATGAATCGAATTCCAAACGCAATAATTTGGATCGTATCTTAGCGTCCAAATCCTAATTTCACCCGATCTTAGCGATATACTCGAAACGTGCCAAGATGCGCTGTCACATAACTGTACAGTGTACGTCGAATAACTAACATCTTGACCAAATACCTTAATAAGATCACCGAAGAGCTTGTTAGCTTCGATGTACATCTTCTTAACGTCTTTGAACTGTGCTCCCAAACCCATGCTGTGCGCTAAAACAGACCCGATATCGAATTCATGCCTCATTTCACATTTGTGAGCCTGTCATGAGGGCATCATGCATAGTTTCCAAATACCTTGAAAGTGAAGGTTAGTGTACTGGCCACCCGGGATTTCATGCTCGTATACATCAGAGCTTCCGGATTTCATTGTTACTGTGCATTCAAACGGAGCGTACAGTTCTCTCGTCCCGTCCCAGTATTCGTTATATTCGCCGATGACAGACAACGGAATGCCTAGACAAAAAACAAATTACATTCAAATTATATCCTACGAAAAGTACATAATATACAGACCTGTGTCGTGAGGCGTTCTTTCCAGCGACGTCACGAGCGCGCCCATGCTCGGTTGTGATGTCATACCAGACATGGAATCGACTGCAACATCGACGATGTCTGCACCGGCTTCAGCAGCGGCAATCATGGAAGCCACGCCTGCAATGGAGCAGATATAGATGTCAATTGTGAACCAATATGAAGACCTCAGGTGCTCATACTTCAGCTAAGTACTCAAGCAGTTGCACCCATTTGCATTACTTGTATTCAGGGCTACAGTTCAAAGATTTATGTCTTCTAATGGATTAATTGAAGCGTAAATTTTGAACAGTACATCTCTACTGTGCTATAAAAACCTTTGATACTTCTACTCTGAAACTATTCACTCTCATTACTTATTCAATGTAGTTGCCTTGAAAAGCAGAATTTGAAATTATGGGGAATTCTACGACACTTATTCCTCTAGTAAAGCTAGTCAGTATTTTGACGTTTAAGCTTGGTATTGAGTTTTCGAAACCACAGCTTCATTAAGGTCGGAGAATCTATTCACGCGTCTCACATCATGAAGCACGCTGGAGCGCATATGCACAGCATGATGCCGAACAGAGCCCCATCAACCATGGAAATGAAAGAAAGGTAGCGCAATCAAGAGCCAGACATATGGACTGTATCGATACCTGCGCCGGACGTGTCGTGAGTGTGAACGTGAATTGGCATGTCCGGGTATTTCTCGCGGAGTTCCGATATCAGAATTTTCGAAGCTTGCGGTTTAAGCAACCCCGCCATATCCTGCAATAGTTTTACACAGTCATCAACAACATGTCTCAAGGTATCCTTGAAGTATTCATCGCTGGTACTGAAGTAGAAGCAATGTCGTAAATTTCTAGTCAAGTACAGGTAGCAATATCCCAATAAGTAGGAAAGTCTAAAAAGAATCTTTGGGACTAACGCAGAACAACTACATCGAAGATGTTAGTATTGGCCAAAAATTTGAATATTCGTTGGGGTTCATACATAAGATACATAACTATACCTTGATACACAAGATGTGCGTCCCGGCTTTCACCAATTCGTCGGCAAAGTCCAAGTAGTACCGCAAATCGTACTTTGTGACTCTGTCAGGATTCGATACGTCGCCAGTGTAACAGATAGCGGCTTCCACGACACCGCCAGATTCACCGGAAGCCTCGATGCCCAATATCATGTTGGGCATGTAGTTCATCGAGTCGAAAACGCGGAACACGTCCATGCCGTTGTCGAACGCGGATTGGCAAAATCTGGAATAAGTTGTGGGACGTTTAGAAAAAGGTCTGTGT
>ATSW01003104.1:0-21153 GCA_000444245.1 Botryllus schlosseri | reverse complement strand
AGAGAGAGAGAGAGAGAGAGAGAGAGATCATATTATTTTTCGCCTGTACCATCGAGATGCTTTGACGAAGGAGATGCGACACGACCGTAAAGTCACCTAGTCTGCACCCTCGTTTTTTCTCCTCCATGCCTAGCAGTATAGCTGCGGATACCAGTTTTCGAGTTTATGGTCTGTCCCGACCTGGAATCGAATCCACGACCTACCGATCACGAAGCCTGACGCATCACCATTATACTATCTCGCTCCAGGTGAAATTCTGCGGCAACATTGATATCAGGCTATTCTTCTTTGTTACATTAATTCAGTAAAGATATTGGCGAGAAATAACCTAGGAATAGAGCATCCCAGTGATGACGTAAATAATTCCATTTCACACTATCGGATCAATGGTTGGTTATGGTACACGGAATAAGCAGTTCGCATAGTAGCAAATTGCACGCCAATTTCACCACAGTACCAGGGTTACCATATTTTGGAATCTGGAAAGGAGGACACCGTTTAAAAATCATAAAAGTAGTTAACCGAAATTGAAAACAGCAGATTTTGAAATATGTACCGGATAACTTGTTGTGTTGACTAAAAGATAAAAAAAGGTCATCAGTTTGACTCGACTCCAGCATTACCCGCTTTTTTACGTTACTTTTGTGGTGTTGAATACAAAATGGTCATCACGCGTCATTTATGCCAATTCTCAGTTCCCTGTCAATTAGCCCAGCTGTAAAAGCTGTAAACGAGGATGGATTGCCAAAAAGTAGACAATTAGGCGTCCTCGGAGGACATTTTCAATTTCCTGAAAAAGGAGGTATGGTAGCCCTAGACAGCTCGACTACCAACCGAAAGTGTCTTCTCGATCAAAACAATTCGGAACTAAACTGAATGTTCCATGAGCAGACAGAAACGTGCCGGCGAGCGACGTAACTATCAAATCGGCACTTTGTCACAAACACGCTACTTGCTCTAATAACGTCGGATCTTTCTCGTGTCGATGCAACGAAGGATACACCGGTGACGGAGTGTCCTGCGATGGTTGGTCCTTGAATAGATATCTTAAGCGTTGAAACAGAATATTCTTGATCTCAATACACATTTTAGACATCAATGAGTGTCAACTTCTCAATTCCGCGCTTGCAAAAGGTATGTTAATCGACGGTTCAGATAGCCAATTCAATAACGGTATACGCTTTATTTTTAGGCCTACAATTATTAACTTTATTGATATTCCTATAATTTCAGGACTTCCAATTATTTGCCATGCCAACGCGTCTTGTGTGAACACACCTGGGACGTACCACTGTGAATGCAAACCAGGTTTCAAGGGAAGTGGAACGACATGTCTTGGTATGCGAATATGGTACAGCTCGCGCTGTGACAGTTAACAGGATGCTCGGAACCTAATAGTGAAAATATTAAGAAATCGACGAATGTCAGTCCCAACCATGTCACAATGCAGCAACGTGCTTGGACGAGGTCAACAGATTTACATGTAGATGCGACCCTGGATTCCAAGGGGTAGCTTGCGAACAAGGTATATATGCACTATATGTATCAACCGTATATGATTCCTTCGGGCGGTGGCACTCCAAGCTAAATTATATGCAATTTTTCAGATGTTGATGAGTGCTTAGCAATGTTTGGACGAGAAAACAGCCATACCAGCGGTGAGTGGGAAATTATGAACGCTAAAAATATCATATACGTCCATACAAGGCGTACATACAATAATTTATATTTAAATTAAAAAATAATAATTTCTCGCCATGACTTCCCATTACCCAAAGCATTGTGAGCCACAATGAGCTGTAAATAGTAGGGGATACCTATTGACACCTCCAGCTCATCCCAGAGATTCCATAGCTAAATATTTCCACCCAGATCTAATACTTATCTCAGCATCTCCTTAGTACGCTTGGTTGTCCATAAAATGTACGCTAATCTTTTTACAAATAGTGTCCATCGCTCTGAAACTGATTATGGTCCGTGGACATATAAGCAATAAGCATGCAACATAATAGCATGTGTGCCACTTGAGCACGAGGGTAAAATTTGGGGTTCGGGTCGGGTATGGTATAGTATGGTTGAGATTGGGTTTGGGTTATGGTTTAGATTTAGGATATTTATAAGTGTAGATTTGGGGGCAAGGGTCGGGGTGACGCATGCCAAAGTGACGCGTGTTAAAATGTCGCATGCTGATCTGTCGTTTTTCATTGTATCGCATATGCTCATATGTCGAGCAACCGCTGATTACCGGATAAGTATATCTAATATATATAATACCAGTCCCCGACCGGTTCAGACCAAAGACCTGATCAGTAGTACTGGTATCCGTGGCTTCGCCGCTTGGCGCTCAGCATTTGCGGGATCGCATAGAGGGGTGGTGCAAGATTTAATAAGCCTTACAAGGCTATTTATGGTGGCATCGCAACATCATGCGCGCATGGTATGCATATGTACAGATTGTGTGTATGTTTATCATGCGTTGCTACGCTACATGAGCCGTTTTATATGCCACAAAAACATCAAGAACAAAAATACAAACATTCTGTCCCATCCTAATAGTCAAAATACTTATTAACTATAATCACTTTATTTAGTAATGGAGATCAGTTCTCATGAGTGCCATGACAAATCGACATGCTACAACTCATTTGGAAGTTACGCATGCGTGTGCTACAAGGGCTATTCGGGAAACGGATTTTATTGCGATGGTAAACACTACGATTTCATGCGCCAGCATAGTTACGGCTTCCAAACTTCTTTTTCTCACACCGCCCTATAGATCTTGACGAATGTGCATTTGCCGAAGAGTTCGGTGACGACCATGAAGCTGGATACATCACCCGAAGTTCTGCGATTAAAGGCGGCATTGGATATATATTCATAATCCACTTCTTGTGTTTCTTTAGAGAATCCCGTCCCCACTTACGTCAACGCTACTTCACTCTATGCGTATAAAAGCTGTGGCGGCAATTCGACTTGCACGAATATGGATGGGAGTTACGAATGCGACTGCCTTTCGGGTTTCGACGGAGACGGTTATTATTGCGATGGTGAGATATGGTAGTACTCACGGTGTTTCTGGCTCTTGCTCAACGGCGCGCATTGTACATGAACCAATAAATATAACAGTTTCGCTGGTATCAGAATTTTGCGCTGGATTCTGATCGTGATATGAATTAGCACACACACACGCTCTCACACCTGACAGAGAATGACATTGCTGTACCGAGAAAGACGCGACCCAGAATGTACACTACCGAGAAAGTAATACAACATTCGGTCGCATTTAAAACGATGAAATTTAGATCACTCGCGAGACGTGACAATATTTTCTATTGCAGATATTGACGAATGCGAATTTATTGCAAACCACAGCCTGAAGTTCAGCGACTCGCGTACTTATATCGGTAAGCATCACTCCTGCTCAGGACATATGATTACCGAAGCTAAGCAGCTACTGGAGCTAAGCCATGGTGGAATTATATTTTATAACCAATGTATACATTGAAAAAGTGTTCGATGAAATAACGATTAGTCTCTTTGCAGTAAACCACAACGTGGTAGCAACCTAATCAGGGATAGATCCACGAATGAACACTGTGAAAAAAATATGTTGCTTTTCCTTTATCCTCCGCTCTAACACATGAGCTAGAACACAATATTTTGTGCCTGGCTCCGTGTATTTCCCCGTATGACCGGTAAGAACGCAAAAATCGTGGTTCCCTGCTGCAGCGTCTAGGTTGCATATTTATATTTGTAAAACTTGCCGATTGTCGTACGAAGTACAGTGCAAAACGTATCTATGTTAGTCGCGATCAAAAATATCATGCAGGCCCAGGCCCATACATTTAATATTTTTGTATTTCTCTCAATAACAGATATCCCGGTGTATGGAGGAGACAGAGATAATTACGAGCTGTACAAGGTACAGCGATGTCACGAAAAAGCCAACTGTTCAAACATCCCGGGCCGCTATATCTGCAAATGTATGAACGGGTATTCCGGAGACGGGTTTCTTTGCCAAGGTGGGCACCTGGCTTGATATGCGATAAATGTATCATTTCTCACAAACCCCAGCGGGATTGAAACGACAAATTTGTAGTGAGTTATGATGGTTCCATAGGGGCTATATCCCGCAAATAGACACTCAAAAAACGAGGAGCAGATATTGAGGGAGAGGAGAATCATCTAGACCCCGATGAAACAGCTCTTTCTACCTCTCGAAATTCAGTTTTACTGTTGACCAAGTCGCAACAATCCGCCCAGGACACAGCATTTCCACTTAGCATGACTTTGCAGCGTTGCACCATGTTCACCGCATTCACTTCAGCGATAAATCGACATCAGCACAAGGTCTTTCCAAAATGTATTAACTAATTCCAGATCCTATCTGTTGTGTCGTCGATTGACTTCTCAATTTTGCCATACCTTGCTTAAAACTGAATTACTCCCTATTCAGATATATATAATATATAATGCTTGCAGTCTGAAGAGATGGTCCAAGTTGCCCTTTTCAAGTAAAAAAGTAAGTGGGCCTAGTTTAGCATAAAACGGAAAACTGTAAACTATAACGTACAAGTAGACTGAAATCATACCAGCTTGAGTAAGTAGTGGAATGGAAGTATACGAAAACGACTTGGAGTAACTCTAATGGTGGTAAGGTGGCTACTCACCACCTCTCACAACTTCACCAAGATATATAACTGTACCAATATTTCAGCCTGGACATGAACAATGAACATTTTTCCCAATTTCCATACCGGTCATTAAATAAACTACAGAGCAGGGTTGTAACCAAGTCACACTGGTCCGAGTCACGAGTCAATCTTACTTTTGTGGTTTTGACTCGAGTCAAGTCGAGTCATTTTCAATTCATCACCGAGTCGAGTCCGAGTCCGAGTCACCGTTTAAAGGGTCAAGTCCGAGTCATAGTGTTATGACTCGAGTCCGAGTCCAAGTCACAGTATTGAAGTCATGTTCAACTTATGTTTTCAATCCTGCTTGGGGGATATCGAATTCCTTGCTTACCAAACATGGTTATTTTGTCCCTATCTGAGTCTTGGCACATGTTTATTTAGGCAGATAACAGACAGTTCCTGGCCTCATTTACGGATGCTACAGATAGACGAGACAAGCCGCCAACATGATAACTCTACTAATCTTAGAACATAAAATCAAATATATGTCTTGTCAGTCTGATACATCACAAATACAAGCATTCAATTTTTATTACGAGCACATCGACGACAGCTCAGAAATAGCTTATAGAGAACCAACGAATTCACGTCTAGATACCAGCTTATAGAGAATCAACAGATGCATGTTTCTGTAGAGGTGCAGTTTTTCTTTCACGCTATCAGGTGGTTGACTAAAAAAAGGTTGACTAAAGAAAAGGCCAATTATCCTGCTCAGCTCCCGAAATAGCCGCTGGAGGTTCACTTCAGTGCTGATTTACTGTATCTTAGTCGAATTTGCCCTACATTTACTAAAAATTCTCAAAAAAAGACAAAATCTTAAAAAGGAGACTACTTGTTAGATTGCCTAAAAGTACTCAAATTTGGCTCAATTCCAATCTGTAGAAAGCAATGCTATGAGATAAATTTTTGGAATAATTTTACCGGCTACCTCGTGATATTTTTAGATTGTGTAAAAATATGATTCGTAGCAAATTTGGCTCAATTCCAACAAGAAGAAGCGAAGTTATTAGAGTGGAATATTTTGGATATGAAAAAATAGTCGGCTTACTACTATAGTATGTAGTTATATTATATGAAAGAATTTTCCTCTTAAAATACTCCATATATTTTGAAATCCAAAATTTTCTCCTCTCATATCATTGATTCTACTTTTTAAAATTAAGCCAGATTCGGTGTTCTTTTTATGCAACATAATAATTTTATCAAAGCCACCAAATAGAATGAAAAATAAGTTATTTTTGGACAGCCCTATTGTACAAACCTCACACAACATTAGCCATTAATTAGTACTCACGTGCACAATGCGCATACCTAACAAAACGTCAAATGGACGGGATATGGGAGGGGGGGGGTATTTTGTGTTTTCATATACAGCAGATCAAATCAATGAGTTACATTTCAAAAATACTAAAGTGGAAAGGAGATCCTCGGATATGTTAAAGCGGCATGGCCTTAGAATAAATCCACATCTACTGAATACACGTTCCACTGGTGCACTAGATGCAGGAATTATCAAGCATCTTTGAACCACACTGAAGAGCATTGGATACTCATTCTTTCTAGTCGCTCAAAAATGCAAAAAATCACCACCTTCAAATCTACACTTGAGCTTACAGTCTCTTCCAAGTACTTGACCATCTGAGTCATTTCATTGGCTCTAATTGAACTTTGCTTCGACTGTTTGTTTGTATGATTGAAAAGTCCTAGGTAATTAGATTGCGGAGGATCTATTACCTCTCACTGGATGATTTTGTACAATACAATATGCATTGCTACTATGTACCATTGTCTGTTCTTTTTACGGCGGCATATCTGATATCAGACGAGTGCAACAAAAGCAGTGGTGACAAATGGCGATGTCGGCAGAATTCGTCAGATGCATTGATCTAGCCATTAAGATTCGCAAATTTCTTCATCTTCAAGTCATATAAAATAAGCCGAGTCAATGACTTGGGTCGAGTCATGCGTAATGACTCGAGTACAAGTCGAGTCAATCCAAATATTGACTCGAGTCGAGTCGAGTCATTTTTCCATTTCAAGAAAATGACTCGAGTCAAGTCGAGTCACAAAAAATCGTGACTCGAGTCTGACTCGAGTCGAGTAATGACTGGAGTCATTACAACCCTGCTACAGAGCGATGCCACTTTGTAGTGGTGGCTGGTGGGTCATTCCATCTATGTAGAAGTCTTTCGATGAAGATCCTGTCATATGCTTGCTAGAGGAATAGTCCTGACAAGTACGGCCTTGAAATGAGGGGTTTTATGAGAGTCCGAAGGCTACATCTAGACCAGTGGTTCCCAACGTGGGCACCAGCGCCACCTGGGGGCGTTCGCGAGCGTGAAGGGGGTGCTAGCCATGAAATGGGCGATAGGGTGCGCTGGCTATAAAATTGGTCAGTAGGGTGGGGGGGGGGCGCTGAGAGCAAATGGGGGCGGTGTAGGTTTAGAAGGCAACTGCTGCGTGGGTAGTGTTGAAACGATCGATAAATAAAGCAGGTGGGGGGGGCGCTGAGAGCAAATGGGGGCGGTGTAGGTTTAGAAGGCAACTGCTGCGTGGGTAGTGTTGAAACGATCGATAAATAAAGCAGCTAAATTCGCCGTAAAATTCAGAATTGATCCAGCCAGGGCAATCTATGGTCATCCGCCTATTTATTCAGTTGCACCGGAAAAGTCCATTGTTACTTAACAATGTCGCACCTTCCCATCAAAGGACTGATTTAGCAGACGGCACTATCTCTGAAAAGCGTGGTTCATTGTCTGCTGTGAGAAGTACTAAGTACGCCCTATTTGAGCAGTTATTGCTCACTGCAAGGTGTGGTGGCTTTTTAACAGAAACTGCCTTGCGTGGTTTTACTTTGTTTCATACGATCATGGATTTACCATAGTGCTTCGACCGTGCGAGAAACTATATCGCTTCCACTTGACGGGCAGATTTTCCAAAATTTATGAGTAGAATATATCCGTTCTTAGTAATGAATAATGATAAAACCTAATAAAGGTGAAAATAGCACTGTCCGGATTCAATGATAAGCCCGTGATTTCGCGACACGTGAACTGTTCCAAATTCTCAGCTTGCATGAGCTACCGGTCCAGCTCGAATACCATATTTTGATGGGGAAACATAAATCGATCATCTCATAAAATTGCACGAGGATATGATAATTTGATTCCAGGATATATTCCAATTAGAAAACTTCTCACCGGATATTCAATCCATTCTGTGAAGTTTCCGAGCATGAAATGATTGAAGAGCTGATTACATTGTATTGAGTTCAACCCAAAGTTCAATATCTACTATTAATCGTTCTGGATACACAGTTGAATCAAATAGAAATACTCTGACTGGAGTCGGGTTGAGTTTTTCGTTGTTTCCCTTCCGCGCCCATATTTGATAGAGCGTGTTTTCACTGCCGTGGAAACAGGAGATTTTAGAATGAGATAGTTCTTATCAAAACTCAAACCCAATATGTCAAGGATGATTATCAGCTTCATCCGCTCATTATTAGCTGAAATAAATGCAGAACAACTTTCGTTTTATCCTTTAGGCGTGGTGAGGGGATGTCGGCGGGCACTGACACTTTATTCGTTGTCCAGGGGGCGGTAGCTCAAAAGAGTTTGCGACACACTGATCTAGACTGTGATGATCATAATAACATGAGTAAATGAGTATGCTGTGTACAGCATAATCTTCAAGCCGAGTGCGATGAGTAAAGTAAAATAAATTTTATTCTATTTCAGAGCCTAGCAAATTGAAATCACCAGCCACTGACATTGTCACCACTGTCTGGATATCTGCTGTAGTTATTTTAACCTTGGCTGTCGGTGTCGGTGCTGTTCTTTTAAAAGTAAGTCGGCTTCGCGAGTCAGCCTATACTATTTGTATGTAGCTATGTAGCTGAACATAGAAGCGTGAGCTTCAACTTGGACTGTCTGTTGACTGATCCGCGTATGGTCAATCCGGTCATAGAATTTGTTGTATTGTGTAGACGTATATGATACAACTATTAGCTCCCCCAGGCCTGGTGCACAAGACCGTAGTAGTCCAGAACCATAAAACCCCTTATACATACATACTTATACTATTTTGAAAGGCCAGGTCTTAGAAAACTCAACTGTCCTTATTTTTAAGAAATGTCCTTATTTTAGACTTGCGTCCTTATTTTGTCTTATTATTTTCAACAACTACAGAACTTCGATCGTTTTCCTCTGGCATCCGTGTTGCATAATATCATAACAGTATGCTTTTGAGTCGTGATTTTATGACATAAATGAAAGGAACTCCCGGGGTGCAGAGGCTACATGCTACATGATTTGACTTCTGAGTGATGAGATACCAGTTTTGGCTGCACCAAGCTATCGCAGCGGACGTCATTTTAACAGTATTAAACAGCATTACCAGGTTTCTGTTGTTTAGTCTACAGCAGAATAAATTGTGGGGAAGGCAGCATTTATTGTGTAGTGAAAAAGGGAGCAGTGCAGTCGAAACTTGGGTTAAAAAGTACTAAAGCCATAAATCCTTGATAAATTTATCTAAATTATATTGCACATATAGATTTAGCTACTAATGAGGCTAGATGTGATTAGTTAAAATGAGTAGACGTAAAAACGATATTCGTGACGATTATGGGAGATAATTCAAAAGTATCAAACGAAGCTTGAAAGATGAGTGTTTCGCATATTGCAATATCTGCAATTGTGATCTTAACTTGAAGGCCTATAGGAAAGACCGCTATTTCAACTCACACAAAGTATGCACAAAAACGCTTTTTAATGCTAATCTAATTTTTCGACTATCCATTAGGGATGTATATGTGATGATTGTTAGTTGCTATGTAATCATAGTGTCCTACAGGGTGTCGACACAAGCAAATCTCATGGCTCAGTGAAACTGGCTACGTCATACTTTCCATTTGGTAGAAGGCAAATTTACGGTAATTTTTGACCGGCTTGCCGAGCATCAAATTTGATAAAACGGGTATCAATCGAAAGCTGCCGCTGTACTGATGACTGCGGACTGTTTTAATCTTCGAGCCATGACATGTCGGAATTGTTGGGTCCGGGAGCGAAGAGCCAATACTCATCGTATAGTAAGACTTTGACCAATATAATTAGATGAAACTGTCTTATTTTCATTACTTCTTCATTGCGACTCCTTCGGGCATAGGCTGCGCCATAACGGTAAACTGAGCACACCGTGTTTTGCTGATTAACGATATAAAATTGTATTTTACACAGATCAGACGTTGCAGAAGCACCGCACCAGGAGCACATACAAACACATTCTCCCAGATTACTGACGAAACGAAAACATACAGCACTGGCGATTACGAAGTAGTTAGTTATTAAAATCAATTGCTCACAGCGATTGATGCATGTTTTGTATTCTATAATTAAACACTCGCCTTTTGTGCGATATCATCACAACCCATCCGCAGAAAGCATTATGGACAAGTTTTACATGTATGGAGTGTGTATTATTTAACATTTGAATGAAAACAGAAGCATCATATTTTTCAGCGCATTTCACGTGTCTCAATTAGCTCTCATCTATATAGCTCAGAATTTCAACTCATATGTTAGGTAGGCTACGCCTGCAACCTATAGCACCACGCGTAGCCTATACAGATTGCCTAAATCTATTGCTGTATGATATACGAAATCATAATAATCATTATTATCATCAGCGATTTTATTATAAACATCCGCTCCAGACGCATAATATACACACAATACACAATACGATGTAATGAAATCGATAAAAACTCTACTTTGCAATTAAAATACAATTCAATACCTCACATGTCCCTTGATGAAACCCTTAAAATGTCAATATCGATTCGATAAGCAAACTGGGAGAACCCTACGGGGAGAAGTCGCTCATCCACATCGTACATATAGGCGAGGCAGGCTATGATTTTGATTAAGAGCAGACATGCGCTGTAATAAAAATGTCAAAGTCCAAGGAGCGCCATTCACCAGTGGCGGCTCGTGACAATATCGGGTGGTGGGGCAAGGACTGCGAGCGACTTTTATCAACATGACGTCACAATGGCGTTTTCCAACGTAAAAAAGTAACTTTATGGTGGTCACATGAATTTCCCGACAACAGTGATTTTAACGTAGGTGCCGCGAGAGGATGAGCCGTGACTTGAAGTGTGGTAACAAATGTTTTATTCATTTTTTTTTTAATCAAAGGATTATTTTACAAAATGTACGTGAACTAAGAATCGTCCCTAAGCCACGAATCAAATTATCAGGTCATCCTTAATAGCATGCGTTACGATTTCATGGTAGAGTTAGAGATCACGCAAATCGATAGGCCCTAATTTTTCTAAGCCCGTCCGAAAGTGTTTCGTACACGATCCTGGTGTGTTACGACCAGCACTGGCGAACAGACGAACACCGAACTTTGAGTAAAGTAGATCGAGGAATAGGCTGATCGAATGATCAGCTGTTAGCCGACATCGAAAATGAAATACCTATCGCATTTGACAGGGGATTGTAAGCAAATGGTTTGAAGGCCACAATTTCACAGTGAAATGGACATTGGCGAATATAAAATTATGTGAATGTTTGAATGCAAACCGAGAATTTTAGTTAGCTGTTTGATGCGATCATCGAGATATACCATTCGAAATATCATCACCGATCTCGTTATGGAACGCAGACTAGATTAGCACAGACCGATACCGGCTTTTGCGTGAGATCCGCAATGATATAGGTAGGCTAAGTATCAGATCAGCGCGCATCTCTGCCATACTCGACCTCGAAAACGTAATACCGGTCTCAATCATTGAGTGTCAACTTTAAGACTTGGCACCGCGTTCGATACTAAAATCAAGTCATACCGTGCAAAAGCTCATGACAGATCTAGGTATGGAACATCGTTAAAATCAATAGAGACTAATAACGGCTTTTGCGTAAATCTGTTAGCGATAAATGAAGAGTCAGCTCTCACTCGACTTTGGAAACGAAGTTACCACCCACATAGTTCAGTGACAAACTTAAAACTTGTTACAGCGGTCGATACTAACATTAAGACTTACCGTGCTAAATGTCATGACCGATCTCGGTATGGAACATCGTCAAAATCAATGGAGACCAATACCGGCTTTTGAGTAAAATCTGTTTGCTGTACAATGTACATGATAGATCAGCACACACTGAACTTCGGAAACGAAATTACTACCCTTATCTTTAAGTAGCAAGCCTGAAACTTGGAGCAGTGCTAAATACTACTTTCACGACATATCATACCAAGTTTCAAGAATTATCATGGTGCGAAACACCGTCAAAATCGACCTATACCAGCAAAGGTCGACTCAGCGCATATTACCGTAACCGAGTTCAGATATAGATACGATTGCTATACATCACACCTTAGGGGCAACCAGGCATATTTGCCCCACTTGCTCGGTCATTTTATGAATAGGAGAGAGTAAATCACCGTTTCTTTATTGTGCGCGGCTTTGAGAGAATAGATAGTGAAGCTTGATATGAGCGCTACCGGAACAAGCCCCGGCTATAGGCATTCACAAAGCGAAAACACAGAAGAGAATTCGATTTTCGCAGAGACTTCGCTATGTATGGGCATTTGTTAGCGACAGTACAAGAATAATGCGGGTTTCGCTGTGATCTCGGTATATATTGATTGCTGTGCGTCTATAAATGGTTAAATTGTTATTGAACAGAATTTTAGGTGGGGCAATGCCCCAGTTGCCCTATAGGACGAGCCGCCACTGCCATTCACCCTTCTTCTCATGGCTACGAACTTGATACGGTGTGAGTGTGGATGCAGTAGATCGTGAAATAATTTTTCTCCGATACTCGATTGCAAAGCCGTCCGAAATGAGCATGTGCGGGTTGGGTAGGTTAAGTATAGGTATATTCTAAAACGGTGGTTACCAACGTTTTTTGTTTTCGCACCGCATTTCAGACTTCATATTTCGCATAGTGCCGCATGGAAATAATCAAGTACTTCTAACGAACATTTTAAAGAAGTGGTTCTTGACCTTTTTTCTGCAGCGCCCCTTTTCATAAATTGTCATGGTCTGGTACCTCCAAGAACTGTACTCAAGACGTTAGGTTAGAGCTCTGATTTCAGTCGGGTCTTTTTACTTTTAGACTATTAGAAATATTTCGCGTGAAGAATCTTACCCGACGACCACTTGACTAATAAATAATTAATTCATGACGGATCGTCCTCCTATCAAAAGTTATCATCATCATGTTAACAACTACATTTATTTCTTAAGATACGGTTACTATCATCTGATTGCCTTCATTTAGCCTACTAGAACGCAAGAAGAGGTGTGAGCTGATATGAAAAGACATCCACATGACTAATGTGCTTGATACTTGATACTTGATGCTTAGTGAGTTACGATTTGGTTTCTCCGAGGGTCAGAAGAAAGAAGTATCAGTATCAGAGAAGTATCAGAAATGCCGCTTAGACATGTCGCAAGGAGTTCAAACTAACACGGTCGGGGACTGTAGATTCCAGCATAATTCATGCTATTTTGTAATCGCTGTGCACTATCCCAGTTTTGCGACGTACTGTTGATTGCTTTGGCTTGATTGCAAACTTTTCACTGATTGCAAAGTCGCTATTGCCTCCGAAAACAACATACATATTAATTGAGCGAAGTATAGGCTGGCTCGGAATATCCCTTCCGAACTGGTATATCAAGACGACCAAATGGACATATATCTTCTTATTTTAACGACCGCTGGAAATCCGCTAGTAATATCCTAATGAAGATAAATCAAGGCGATATAATAAGCAAAGAATGAACCTGTCGACTGTTACCGCGTCACTCAAGAAATGGATGCATGTGTACTTTAGTGGGGAATCAGGAGCCATGAAGAAAACTAAATCATCATGACATAGCCGGTCCTGTGACTAACTGTTATCCACCAAGGCAATGTTATCCACCAAGGCAAGTAGAAAGAGTCGCTCACAATAACCAATGAGCGGTGGTAATGAAAAGTAACAAATTGGAACCATGCAAAATACCACAGGACAATTGTACGACAGGACGTGAGCTCGTACGCGATGCGGACAAACGAATATTACGTCCGTACGTTTTACACAGGGCTGTGGAGTCGAAGTCGGAGTTTCGCTCATTTTTCCTAACGGAGTCGGAGTTGGAGACTCAAAATATCTTAGCACACCTTGGAGTCGGAGTCGAGAAAAATTATTGGCTGGAGTAGGAGTCAGAGTTTGTGAAAATGACTCCGACTCCAACTCCAACTTCTTTAATATGAAAACGAGTGCTTTCAAATTTCTCCTAAAATTACTAATAATAAATAAAATAGGATTGGAATATGTAGCAACAATCACAGTTATCAGTAACAATATCGATAAAATTGGACATTTATTCCAAATTGTAATTCAATTGGTTAGAGGAAAAACATTTCAACCAAATCGCGACCAACACAAAATTACAGATGCAGTCACACATTGGTGCAATTTTTGGAATTATATCATGATATTATGAAACAGTAAACGTATCGTCTGGTTTTGTAAGTGACAACATCACTTGTACCATTGATGCAAATATAACCAAACACTGCTTCCCACTTGACAAAATCAAAAATATTTCTAGTAAGTAGCTCAGTCACTTGGGTCGAACAAAGGTTTAAGAAAGAGTGCAAGTATAGTCCTAGTCCAGAGGTCTCAAACTCAAATGAGTTCGCGGGCCAATTTCCTTGATTTTGATGGCGCCGCGGGTCGCAGCACCAATAATAGCGGTATTCAATGTATTGGCGAAAGGGCGCTTCTTAACGGGACGTTGAGGACTGACATTTCATATACATCGTGAAAATTTGATTTACTATTCACGCCTAGCACGAAAATATTTCATATATAATATTTTATAATTGAACATTTGAACAAGGATTGATCTGATATCAGAACATAGAAGCAGCATAGCCGAATCTTGGTTTCCGGCATACTCCCGATATCTAGACTGGTTGTATACCAACTCCTGATTTGTATGTAACGTTTGACCCGACTCAACTTGAGTCACTTTTTATTTTATCACTAATTCAGTCCGAGTTCGAATTGGCTCGAAAAGGTTATGCTCAAGTCCAAATATCTAATTTCAGTCCCAAATCATTAGCAGGTCAAGTTTTACCATCATAAACAGGTAATGTGACGTAATAGTTGATCTTCCACTGCAGGCTAACTTTTGAGAGGGAGGCGATAGTGACGTTTAATGAGTAGTTTTCGGTTTTTGGAAAGGTTTTAGAGCGAATTTGAAGTTCTCAAATCGAAGAAAAGATATATACGGTTAAATATTGTCGAATACTTCAAAATCCAAAGTGCCGACGCGGGCCGCACAAAATGAACTCGCGGGCCGCATCGCTGTCCTATAGTCTATGAATACTTGAACAAGTGCATGTAGAGTGTAGACTTATGTTATTTGACTACTCCTTAAATTTCTTTTATGACCATCGTTCATTGGTGGCGAGAGAGTGCTGTGTACTTGTCATCAGTATAGTGTTTAGTGATAAAATTTGCGGATTTCTGTTTTAGTTGCTGACTCATACGCAAGAGCTACACCGCTTATATCCACATTTGAATCATACAGAATGAGATATTTGAACAGCTTCTTTGAGGTACAGAACTTCAATTTACAATTGAATAGTATATTCATATTGAAATGAACCCGAATATTTTCGGCTGACACTCGTCAGGGGTAATCGTCAGCAACTAGTAGAGAATTCGAAAGAACAGCGTATATCAACAATCGTAACACAAAATATGACGTCACCAGCACGAAATGTCGAATACGAGAGCGTTCAATGTACTAATTTTAGATGATACACGAACTCTTTTTGTTGACACAGCCTTGGCTGGTGTATTTTGATAATTTTGATTATCGCTGTTCTTTCGGATTCTCTACAAGTTGCTGACGATTCCTCCTGACGAGTGTCAGCCGAGAATATTCGGGTTCATTTCAATATGAATATACTATTCAATTGTAGAATGAGATATATTTCATGTTTGAATAATTCATACGTGGCTTGTCCAGGTTATAAAACTATGACATATGAATAAAAGGAAGGATATTTCGAAATGAATACTTCCATGTTGATTGCAGAGTGAAAGTTTCGAGATATGTACCACAATGAAACAATTTTGCTTGCTATCGTGAATAATAAGTTTGCAAATGTTGAATGGTTATGTGGAAGTCATTTCAACGTCACCGTGGCATGAAATTTTCGACGTAAATTTGTAGTACTTGTGGAGGCGGAGCAGTAGTCGGAGTCGGGGTTCTGTGAGGAAAATAGTCGGAGACGGAGCCGGAGTCGGAGTCGGTGGTAAATTTTACCGACTCCACAGTCTTTCCACATGAAGTACTGACCCTTGCTCTCCTCACCAAGCATTAAGCCATTACAGTCAGGAAACATGATTTGATTACAATATAATCAAGGGTTGACTTACCATCGGTACTCACGGACAAATGATCTGGCAACTTCTCTAGCCCATCGACGGAGCTAGAAGCGTAATTGTGCTTCTACTGGCAAAATAATTGAATTCAGGATATAGGCCTAACCGACGTTTATATGCGTCACGTTATAAAGTACTATGAGCTTATAGTCACACCCTATATCTAGAGGCAATGCAGAGTAACATATTCGGGTGTGCTTATGATAACACTCAAAACCACCAACCTAACCCGACCTACCTGTTGACATATACTTTAAATCACTACAAGGAAGTAAAGGATGATAACATATATAACTGGAATGCATGGGGAGAATGCTTAATATTATACTTTACAGTAAACCATCAGCGCAAAATTACGAAAATATAATCAACAGTCATCGTAATGAAACAAAGAACCAATGATTATATGGAATTATGAAAAAGTGGCGATCTCTTTATCCGGGAAAACGAATCCTTTCAAAGAAGCACATTGCAATTCATATTATCAAATGAAGGGCATAGATTGCAAGAGTTCTTTCCGCCAAAACAAACTTTGTTTGTTTGTTTGTTTGTTTTTGGGGTATTCGTGGTATTTGTCGACTACTATGGTCATTTACACCAGGCCGATATTCTTCTTATTTTTCCGTAACTGCCGACTTATAGCACGGCCCACCTTTAGGCTTTTGTAAAACACCGCTGACGCGGATGAGGTGGCAAAGAGGAGCCTAGGTAAACCTCCAACACTTTCGCATCGGAATTCGGAAGTCGGTTAAAACAAACTAAATACACCTTCCCGCGCCACCTCGCATACTGATGCGTCACCGATTGGGTGGATCGAAAAACTAAACGTCTATTGAAAACAGAACCCATCAAATCCATAAAGATTATGTATGTCGGATATTAGATCATGAACTAAACATAAACTGCCATCATGACCACCAGTCCTGCGTAGACACTTATAGTGTTTATGCTACTTCATGCGCTATCGAACTCTCAGGGCAGCGACACCAACAGGACAACATGTTAGATGTATACAGTTACAAAATTGCATGTGTTCCATAATTTCTGTGAAACTACAAAGTTTTGATTTGGATTCTTTTCTTTAATGTGGCAATGATTGGAATACTGTATAAGTAGATCAGGATCGTGCTGATGTAAAGTGTGGGATGAAGATGATGGAAAATAGATATGGGAACCCGAGTTCTTCATTGATCCGTTTATGCGAAGGTGTGAAATTGTGTCCAAGTTTTCTGCGGTGGATTGACCAGGTCAGTCTTTCATAGACTGAGTAAAACGTACTTCGGGGTGATGTGAAAACATTTGCAATGTCCTGGCTAGACTGAATTGTCTTCTGTGCAGGGATGGCTAATTCCAGCTGTTTACCGTGGCTATGCTATCACGCGGTCAAATGGACGCTATATAGAGCTCAACAGTAGGATTGCTCCGAGATGTATTTAAGCACCAGGCGGCGTAGGTCGATCATCGATGGATAAGTATTTTATTCAGTGTAACGGGAAAATGAAAATGATTCTTTGCGGTCTTCTCTTCTAGATTGCGTGAAGCATCACATGGATTTGATAAATGCCTGTATTTGTGGTGAATTTCACAAGGATCGTATCTAAATATTATACCACGAAGATGTTAGGTTGGCATTATCACAGTTTTGTCAAACATCACATTTCTTGCTGTTAAACCATTTGGTTAAAAATGTTCTTGCAGAAGATTCCCATTTCCATATTTATGTGAAATATATTTTTTGTATCAATACAGAGGTATATTTCGCAGGATCTAAATATGAATCTGACTAAATTGATACTGCAGTATTGCTGATAATCCTAATTGCTGAATCCAATGCTTGGTAAGTACAAAACTTATAGGTGCATTTTCGGTATAAAATAATGTTCTGCATCGCTACAATGTACACTGTACAGGGGTCGGCGTTGGCGTTGGCGTCGTCGTCGTTTCTGCAAAACTTGCGGTTGCACTTGGAGGTGGGGCAGCTGCAGTCGTACGTGTGGCGTTGGTATGTCCAGGCAGATTATAACTTGCCATCGCGGCCCATGCGGCCCAGGATGCCACCTACCAGCTGCGCGTGCATGTAGCGTTCAGCATTGTAGAGGTATGTCGATTGTCGATACGTATCATCACCTTATAACGGTGTTGTTTGTGGTATTCAGGGTGTTTTTCGACTACAATGGTGATTTACACCAGGCCTATTCGTTATATTTTGATTCCGTGGTTCTGTAACGACAGCCAAGACCAAAAAGACAGAACACGATCTCCAAGATTCCAAGTGATGTAGTTACTAATTGGGTGAATCGCCTGGAAAATTCATGGCTTGAACCCTAATTTGGCCTTTAATCTTAACTCTTACCAATTGTTTACAGGCAAAGGCAAGTTTCAAATCAGTGATATATTGTGCGGAGGTTATAGTCACCGTCACATTGTGAATGTGGGATTTGGTTACATCTGATTTGATAGCGTTGACACATAGCAGAGAATGATCTCTTTAGCCCTGACTCACTAACCACAATTGAAAATTGTACGAACGGGTTGGTAAACCACGATTCAATCATCAAAGCCATAATTTCGTATTCACCTCTGTATTCATTCGTCCTAATTTATTCAGGGTAGAAATAAATCATTCGTTTGTTTTAACACTTTTAAGGTATGCTCCCATAAAGTTACTAACAAGTCATTCCTCTGGTGTGCAATATAAGGCAAGTATAGCCTATAACTTACATCTGATCTGCAGGCCGAGATGGGAGGATACTGATGAAAAAAGGTGGAACTACAGATGTGCACTGATGTCATTTATTTCTTGAATAAAATGAAACGGAGCAGAAACAAGTCTGGTTAAGCATTGCTCATTGAGAAAATCATGCAGGGCATTTCGGACATCTTGGTCTGCAATACTTGGTTCACCCCACTAGGTATCGTCGTCTTCATCGCGCATATTCATCTTATGTATCATCCTCCATATAATCGCCGTGGATCTCACAGACATAAAGCACAATGCAAGATGCGAGTATTGTCCTGGCCTTTGGTGGGCCAATGGATTACAGTTTCGGAGCAAATCTTTCAGTCAACCAAAAAGTTTTAACCATTTTGCGAGCTTTGATAGGTTTCTGAAAAATCAGTAATGAATTTTTATTACTTAGTTTAGATAAGCTTTAGCTTGTGTTCCGTTTGTGTGTTCAGTACAAATGATTCATGGGCCAAAGCTGAAAGGGATAGGCTGCGTCACCAATTATGCAGTAGGCCTATACGGGACACTCTGACTCCCAACCATGCAGTCATTCTGAAAAAACGTAATGCACCAAATGTCTCTTTCGTACAAATATTACTGTGGAGATTTTTCATCCACTCACTATGCCAGTGGTTCCCAACGTTTTTGTTGTCACACTCACAGCCCCCTTAGGCAAGTTAATAATTATGCAGACCCCTGGTTAAATTTTGCCTGAAACTCAATTAACTAACTATAGACTATTGTAATATTGATGCTATACGTAACTAATGTAGGCTACTGTATCAAAATATTGTTGTTTGTTTGTATAAGAAAGAAAAACAAAAGAACTAACCAACGATCGAATGAAATGACAAAAGTGAATACACCATTGGCATAAAATTATATACGTAAGTGACATATACTAAAATAATGAAACTATGGAAAAGCGAGGAAAATGTATAAATAAAGACAAGATAGGCTAGTGGTGAGATAGCGTAGCAGTAGCCAAGCGGTTTTCCTCCAAAGTGCCATGTCAGAAAATTTAAATAAAGAGCTTTTGTTGCCTTTCCTGAACTAAGCCGCATGTTTTCTATTACAAGGTAGTCCTGATTTGAATATAGTCGGCATGCGTTGTGGTGGGCGTATAGTATTGTATTGTATAAGCTTAACGTACGCAAATCTGGGCCGCAGCATTAATTTATCTTATGGATAGCGGTAAGTTTTTTCTCTTGAGACATGTGCATTTATAAAGAGAAATAAAAGTAAAATTATCACTTTTCGTTTTTCTAAGAAAAAAATTCATCAAGGTAATCGCTGAACCCCAAATGCTTTCTCATGGACCCCCGCGGGGTCCGTACATCCCTGCTTGGAAACCACTGCACTATGCTATGCAAGAACAGGCGTGATACTGATCATTCGTCTTGAATAAACTCGACACCAGAATTTAAAATTTAAAATCACATTGTGATAGTTGCTTTGTTGAAGAAATACAACGGATGTTTACATGGATATATAAACGTGACGTAGCGCTCTAGCTATAGATTACTAACCTACGTAGGTTAGTAATATACTCTAACGCTCTGACTAACGTGAAAGCAGTTTTTCGCGCACCGGTACCATTACGATTTCTAACACGGCATGAATTTGTTTCGACTTCATTAATGGCGTGAGCGGAAATAGCTTCCGGTAAATGTACAATAGTATATGTACGTTGTACATTGTAGGCTACATGTACAATGTACATGTATAACGACTGAAAAGTTTTGTGAAGCTATACTTTAACCGAGCGGCAAAATAACTCTTGAGCAATGTCGCGTTCTTTATGCATTTTCAAATAGCTTTCGATGAACCCTATCAAATTACACTACAGCAGGGGTGGCCATCCGGCGGCCGTAGCCGTAAATTTGTGCGGGCGTCGACACGTAATTCTATTAGTATGTGTTGGCGGCCTTCGACATGAAATTTAAATTTACGAAATGATTCCTGAATTTTTGAGAGATTTTATTTAATCTTGCATTTTTCTTCGCGCACGCGCGATTTAGTGCGACCTAATTTTTCGATTTTAATATGGTTTTGCTCTTTGCAATCTGAGCCCCACAGTTAGGATTGCATTTCAAACAAAAATCAATTTAAAACAAACATGTTTAAAACAGGGTTCTAATTTCAAACATTTTTTTATTGTTTGTTTTTTAAACCATGGCGTCACGAATATTCAATTGTGACGTCATAGTGGATTGACATTGACAAATGAATATATAGAGTAAATATAGCTCCTTTGGCGAAACATTTGTACTA
>ATSW01003103.1:0-10740 GCA_000444245.1 Botryllus schlosseri | reverse complement strand
TCTATATCAGTGGTTCCCAACCTTTTTCGACTCATCGCCCCCTTTTGAAGCTCCACACCGATCATCGCCCCCCAAATATTATGAACCGAAAAAGATCAACTTTTTGGCTCGACCTTGAAATTACACTTTTACAGCTAAATTCAGCTAAATTTTCGTTGGGGCGCCTATCTACAATTAAACACATATGTATATATATCGAAGTTTTCGGTCAGCACAAGGGCATTCGTTTTCGGCAAAGGTCTTCTCGCTACTGATCGTTCTGGCATACTTCTCGGAGTCGTATGTCACATGGCCTATAACTTCATATGTCTTAGAGCGTCGTGGCGCAGTAATGGCCGTCACCGAAGTCTCCATTTCCATAAATCATGCGTATTGTTGTTGGGGGAAGGGTACCCCAAAATCAATATATATGACAATATTAAATCGCGCGCAGCGCGAAAATTACTCTATAATTTATGTTAATTCACAAAATAATTTTGACCCCTTCGAGTTCGCCCCCCAAATTGAGGGTTTGGGGTGCGGCAGTTACGGTCCTGACTCCATGTAGCCGTTTTAACGCGCCATCGCCCCCTCCGTTGTTTTCGCCCCCTATCGCCCCCTTCGGTATTTTCGCCCCCCTAGACCGCCAAATCGCCCCCTGGGGGGCGATATCGCCCACGTTGGGAACCACTGGTCTATATTGTGTCAAGTTAGCGAGGTACCATGGACAATGGCGACTTCAAAGCATGTGCTATCATGTTTAGAAGGCCTATCCTTGGAGGTAAAGGACTTCAGTATGCAATAGAATAATATAGTCATATTGAAATGAACCCGAACACTTTCGGCTGACACTCATCAGAGGTAACCGTCAGCAACTAGTAGAGAATTCAAAAGAACTATGTATACCAACAGCCCTATAACCATTTAAGACGTCACAGCATGAAATTTTGAATAATTGAGGCTAGCAGAGCTCATTTACTATCATTAGATGACACACCAACTCCTGTTCGCTGTTCGCACAAGCTAAGTTGCCGTATTTTGATAAAAGTTGACTCCAAGGTACCATGTTTCAGAGTAAACACTAAACCAGTGGTTCTCAACCTTTTTGGCTTCGCGGACCCCTTTAGACCGTTACGGACCCTCGCGGACCCCCTCAAGTTTTAGTTCAATTTTAGCTCTATTATGGTGCAACCTTAATCTGTCTTGTGCTAATATGAATTGTGATTAACAGCAAAATAGTGATTTTTCTTGAAGATAACATCATACTATTTATGTAGAAATTGGTGGACTTTTATCATTTCAAAGCTCATTTTGCTCCTGTATTTCTTGAAATACGTGGTCGTGTCTTTAAAACCTGCGTCTTCGTTTTGATATGAATGAGTGCCGAAAACCATTTCCGCAAAGATAGATGGAGGCTAATGCAATATTAACGCATAACGCTTCCGACGATACTTTTTGGTGTGATCGCAACATTTATGGCACCAAAATGAAGAAACATATATTTTATAAACATATCACGTCCAGGATCTACCGCAGGGACGGGCAACATACGGACCGCGGGCCGGATTCGGCCCGCGACGGCATTTTGATCGGCCCGCAGAGAGTTTCTACCGTCAAAGTGAAACCCTAATCTAAAAGTATAGACAATTTTATGCTCCAAAGAATGGATACAAGTTTTCCAACCAGAGAAAGACTGTCATGAAACGACTTGTTCTGTTCGGGTTTTGATATATATTTACGAGCAAACATTTTCGACCATGAACAATTGAACATTAACAAGACAAGGCTGCATACCAATATAACTGGTGATATGAATTTCAGAGTTGGAGCGTAATGCCTTGATAGCAACGAAACACTCCTTGTTCATCAAAAAATCAGCCTTGTCGATAGGGCATCCGCAATAAGAATGCGCCAAATCTGATAGCCGAGCTTTAGGAGGTATATCATTGTCCGATTTATGACGAGTGTCAGCCGAAAATATTCGGGTTCATTTCAATATTAATTTACTATTCAAATTAAAGTTCTGTACCTCCAAGAAGCTGTTCCTTGCATCGGGACAAATTATGGAAATACTTCGGAAATTTTTATTTCAAACGTCTGTTCACTAATTTGATGAGACTGACAACTTCAAATCGTGAAGGTTTCGCAGACATTACGAAGTCACCCTGATTGACGTTACTATCTCCATATTTTTATTTTTTCCACAAACCCCAATAAAACGTCTCTAACAGCAAGATGTTTGCCAATTTTCCAATAACCTGCTGATACAAACATCTTGCTGTTAGAGACGTTTTGTTGGGGTTTGTGGAAAAAATAAAAATATGGCCAATTTTCCAATAACCTGCTGACAATAAAAATGAGTTTCCACACTAAGATAGTCCATGAAGACGATTAATATGATGATATGAGTCATGAGGTTTTAGCAGCTGTGGTGCGAAACTGCCTCATGCTTTCTCAAATTAAAAAATAAAATAAAAATTAGGTTAATACACCATTTTAAAAATTTATAGGTCTCGCGGACCCCATGAAATTGCTTCGCGGACCCCCGGTTGAGAACCGCTGCACTAAACAGACCACATATACGTGAAACAGTGGTATAGCAACTTGTCTATTCTGCATACGGATCGTATTAATGTGATGACAACACATTGCTATTTTTGATTGCAAAATCTGATACCTTTGTTTTAATCTCATCTTTGGAAGTGTAGTGTTGTTTTAATCTCACCTTTGGAAGTGTAGTGTTACCTTTGTTTTAATCTCATCTTTGGAAGTGTAGTGTCACCTTTGGAAGTGTAGTGTCACCTTTGGAAGTGTAGTGTAACTCATTGGCAACGTTGAAGAAATCTCAGTAGCGAAGGAGTGTCGACCTGAGTATAAACGCCAATGATTAATATCAGTCGATTACGATTTTATGCAAAAATGCTCGTCAAACGCTAATCTTTGTACAGTTAACAGCAAGAAAATCTGGTGCTCAACTACAGCAAGAAAATCTGGTGCTCAACTACAAGAGATACAAGGAAACCAAAGATTAGCAAGTTCCTGTGTAGTTCAGTGGTGCATCAAATTTAACAGGTTTGTCCATTTAACATCATCCACACATACTTAACAAAATGCGCGAGTCCAAATATAACATGACCAGGCCGAATCACAGGAGAGCGCAAAGCTTGTCAGGTTAGCGGGACTACGATTGTTGAAAGGTACCCTGCGGGCTACCAAAGAGTGCTAGAGCACGGTCATTGCTCACCTCCCAAACTTCAAGCAGGTGATGCTTGATCAATGATCAATAATGGTCAAGGTTTACAATACCAGGTCGTGATTGTGCAATATTGATCTCACCTATGTCCAGAGGTAGTCAAGGGTAGCCCACTCAAATAGAAGGAGAAGTAATTCAATAATTTCTACTCAATTATAAATAATTATAAGCAATTTCTAAGGTACCGTTAAAAGTAATTATAAGCAATTTCTAAGATACCGTTATGTAAAATTGACATCATCAAGCCGAAGTATAGAAAAGGTCTTAAAAGTAGCGTACGTAATTTCCAAAAGTAGATGTAGTCAAGGGGTCACATACTCTTAGCAGTGAATTGAAAGTTCATAACTGCAAGGTGTACCTTCATGACTGACCCATGACTACAGACACCCCAAGTAGCTACGGGTGCGTAGAAAAAGTAAAATTAGTCAAAAACAAGCAGTGCAAATAGGGAAAATCTACTCGAGTGCTCCAATAAAGTAGAACTCCTTCGTTTCAGGCCAGTGACCACCTCGACCTATATCGCTTTACGTATTACCAAACGATTACTTCTCAAGTAACGCAGATCCCACATAATATAGCTGGTTTTTATTACTATTTGAAGGCCAAGGTGGATTTCTGTTTGAATAATATCACGTATAGTCATTTTCACCTCTATTTTCATTGGGTCACAAGCTTGAGGAGAGGTAGATTTGTAGATATGTATAAGAAGGTTGCCGCACAAACAAACACTATTTCAAGGTACTCTTATTCAAGTTCCCTAAGATAAATCCAGCGCCCAGCATCATCAACGCGAAAACGTATTGATTATGAAGGCCAGGGTATGAATTCTGGATTCTCCTCTCGAAAAAGGCGTCTTCTATTACTGAGACGGCATCGTCAATCCCGTCAGAATCGGTGTCCCGCTCATTATCACAGGTCATTATCACGTAGGTATTCACAAGAAACTCGTCGTCCGCATGATATTGACAAGATGAATCCTTTGTCAAAACCTCCTGCTGACTTACCACAGTATCACCGGTCCCTGAAAAGACAAATACAACTAACCATGTGATCTAGATCAGAAGTTTTCAACCTGTGTGACGGTTCGCACTTGTGCGAATGAAAAAAAAATTGCGGCGCGAATGACTAAGTTGGTGCGAATGAAAAATCCGAATGAAAATCGTCTCCCGAATAAATGAGAGTATCATCAACAACCTTAACGTGATTACGCAAGCCATTCAATTCCTCAGCCATCCTTCGATTGAAGTGCTCACTAATCGAGTTGATTCCATACCGAGCTCTCTCGTAGCGGAAACGCCCAAATCGTGAAATGAAAGTCTTCAGATTCTTACTTGATTCATCCAGTTGTATCTGGTGGTATCCCTTCCACGCGCCAAATATGATATCTGCTGAACCGTTTCCAAAACACTTGTAGATGAGTAAATCTCTCTGCTGCAAAATTTGTTCAGGTGGCGAAAATCAACACATAGTCTCACCTTTCCACTGAACTTTCCATTGGCGTCCTTCGGCTCCACTACGATCGGGTTGACCCACTCGGTCAGTTCTGTGCCTGGTGATATTACACCTTCTCCCAGCAGCAAATCCAATTCCTTTCGCAAAGGATCTTTGAATGCTAGCGGAACATTCCTCGCTGTCCTTACGCAACATGGTACGGCGTCGTTAGTCAGGTTTCAGTACCCGAAAAAACTCATATTTTACTACTCGACTCGGGTACTCTTACTACTCGACTCGGGTACTCTATCTAAATCATTGTGCCCCGCCTTAATAATCACCATGGTACTCATACTCAGTTACGTATAGAGGCAGCAATAGGCGGAGAGGCAGCAATAGGCGGAAATAGAACATTATCTCTGAAAAGTACTCAAGTAAAAGTACTCAAGTAAGTAGCTTTGAAACTAAATTGGTGGTGGGATCGTACACAATTAGCAGTTAATTGGGGATGACGAAATCAAAATGACAAAACTACACTACACTACAGAGCTAAATATCTTTTGGGATATATTAACTTGGGATATATCAACTTGTCATTATTAAGGGCAGAATTGGGAAAACTGTAGCCCGCGGGCCTGATTCTGAGCGACTCGTGACAATTTGCTGGGGATTTAAATCATGAGGCATAGGACCTACTTTAAAATGTTAATAGGTGATGAACTAAAACCATGAACTAAAACCATGGGCTGTATGAACTGAACCAGAAATATGTATTTGTGTGAAGATTGTTTACTGTTTATTTATGTCCCGTGTGTAAGTGGCCTATGTACAGATCATCTTGTCAGCTCTGCTCTGCATTTTAATTTCAAACATTCAATGTAACTTTGATGCACTTGTTGAAGCCCAGCATAGGCTAGCTACATTTCTCGCACTAAACCGCTTTTTGACAATCATATTCACAATATCTTGGTGATTATATTTGAAATTCATCCTGCTGTGCCAATAGAAAGACGTGGTTGGCGTTAGTGTGATTAGCACAGAATGTAAAACGGCTCATGCTCGTTCCATGCAAAACCTCAACGCGCAACCGATTGTGGCACTCAAATCAACACCAGCGTCGTGCTTGGTTACTCATATCAAGAGCAAGGTGAGAAAATGTTGATTAGAAACGGAATAACTTCACTGTGCTCTTTTAAACCTTAATATTGAAATCAACCTTAATATTGAAATCTAGTGACAATTAGATCTTAGACTCACATCAGTGAGGAAAGCATGATCACGGAACAGCCTTGGTTGATCTAATACGTCATATGGCCGTGATTCTGCAATAGACACAGTATAAAGCCTGTTTGCATTATTGAAACGCAGCAGCCCACAGAGTGACTGAGTCATCCGCGAGTGATATGCACACATTTAATAGGTAGAATTAGTTCCAGGGTATTTACAAAGGGTAGATACAACTATTATCCATTGTTTAAGCATAAAAAGACAGAAACTGACCGGAAATGGACATGTACAGTTTAACATGATTAGCTGGTGTTCCGGGTTCTGTACCAATACCGGGGTAACGATTACCGAGAATGTCATTGCCGAGAATGGACATTACCGAGAATGGACACGACCAAGAATGGACATGACCGAGAATAGCCAATGCCGAGAATCTTAATTACTGCGACGGACGTTGTCGAGAATTTATACCCGAGAATCGACACCGAATGTGGCAGCGCCGCCGCGACTGTCGTCACAACAGGCGAACTAGAACAAATCTACGGGCCCGTAAAGAGACGATATTCTCAAATGTATCAATGGTATCGACTGGATTATCCTCCGCTGGTGATTGTTGATATCTACCAAAACCCAACGAGGTGTGTGATATTTTTTTTCGCAATTGATACGCAACTTCTTAACAATTACATGAATGCGATATGACCTTACCGAGACATTACTGACTAATTGTCCAACTTTCGCACATTGAATAGTGTCAATTCCGGTGTTAAGTCTAATGCCGAAATATAGATTTTTCCAGGTGGAAATTGCAGTTAGTTTTATCTTCGTGCCACGGCACCAGATATTCGATTGGTAGGCGTGATGCTGAGGCACGCTGGGACGGCATTGTGATTTATATATGTATTCACTTTTATTTGTTGGTTATTTTTACCTCCGACGTTTTTGAAATCAAAGAATAATTATTTTCTGAGTAGTTTTTCTCTGTTTGCGTTACTTCTTGAGGCGGTTTCGTTTCCCCCAACTTCCACACACGACTCTTGGATATAGGTGGGTCACATATCTATATCATGCGGTCGCTATCGCTTTTTATTGGTATTGCAGATTTTAGTTTATGAGCTGGTATTTGTAACACTACTAACCATCGTGGAACAGTCTTAGATAGTCCTATACGTCGTGCAATCGTGAAAGCTGTTGATTATAAAAAGTCAATAAATTTTCGTCTCGACTACAGTGTATTAAATGCAATCTATCATGTTTTTCAGATTTGGCCGAAAATTCCCTACTATCTCATGTAACATTTAGTGATCATCCTAGATTCGTCGCTACTGCTGCAGCTCTCCAGTTGATAAGACGCCTCTGGGAACCTTTGCAACTCGACATGATTGCGTAGCAACAGCCTGGTGTAGAAGCAATATAGTTCCGACAGTCAAGCATATTGTATTTCAATTTTAAAACTCGTAGGCATTGGATAATGTTCCCTATTATTAGTCCAAGGTATAATCCAATGTATTCTAACGCTTTGAAAATCAAAGTTCCTACGGCGCATGTTTTTATCCTAATTCCAAGACAGCAACTAATCAGATGAGCACGCTATCTATAGTGTGTTCGAATTCAGTGTAGGCCTATAATATTCTTGTAAAATATATTTAATTAGAATGAGTCTGTTATATGCCGTTGATATTATCGCTGGTTGTGTGAACAGAATAAATGTAGCCGGGAATGCAATTTATTTGCTCAATCCTTATGCGTAATGTATATAGCGATCTAACCATAAGGAGTAGGTTCAGTGAAGTATTGAGGATTCGTCGAGTAATGATAGGTGACCACAGTCGGAAGTGTCGGAGAAGGTCGTAATTAGTCCATGATGGCTTTGAATAATATGTCGAATTTGTGAAGACAGGATTACGGATCTGAATAGGCTGGATGAATTCTAAAATTATCTTTGGCCATCCATGGGATATCACTTTTCATGACCGGCCATACGGAACACTCGTTACCGATCAGATTGTCAGGCAAAATATGCCCAGAATACACGCTTCTTGACTTACTTCGAAATCGGTACTTGCACGTGTATTTCAATAACAATTTACAACGCTAATTTTACTTCTACCCGACACCGAACATTCTCGAAAGCAGCATTATCACGGGGAATTTAATTTATAGCTGTCAATCTTTGATGCACTCTTTTTTCGATGGATGCTTGCATCTCCTCGGTGATGGTGCTCTTAGTCCGGGGCCGGCTAGCCCGTGATCCGCGAGAAGGTTTTGAGTGACTCGCGAGGCAATTTCCGAAATTGGTAATATGGGATAGGATTTTCCAGATTGTGAACGTGCAAGGCCAACCAAACATTTGATTTGTCTTGATTAGTCGTCACTTGGAATGTGACGATTAAAATGTCCGTTCCGACTCATTGGCTGATCGATGGTCTAGTCACAATTTTGGCAGATCTTCGTACATTACAATAAAGCAGAATATTCTGCGATAGATCACGCTTTCCGCAATATGTTGTCATTCGATTTGTTGCTTTTAATATTGTTACCCCTCCAGAAAATGAAAGAACGCCTATTCTACCAGATTGAAATAACTATATTCGCAACATCGAGAGAAAGTGTCGTCCAACATGCGACTTTGCGTTTGAGCTCGCAAAAAGACCGCCGACGATGAAACCTAGGCACGAAATGATTGACGCATGTTGGCCGAAGCTTTCGATATCGATATGTCCACTTGTCCAGTCGACGAATAGTCCAGTCCTGGCCACCCCTGTTTTAGTCTGTATGGAGAGTGGAGACAGAGCTAGAAATATACCAGCGATAATGACTTCAACCGCCTAAAAATAACCCTGGAGCAGCTGCAAAACTCCGGCGTATAACGCGAAGAACGTGGAAACGAAAGGATTGACATTTCAAGACAGTTACGAACAATGTTGCTCAAACGCTAATAGGTTTAATATGATAGCTGGGAATGTACCAGTTCAAGTGTCCATAGTGACATCTCTCCCTCGGAAATAGCCTACGATAAAATATAATGCGTCGTGCATGTTTTTTCTATTACTGGTGGTACAGCAATACAGGTGATTTCACTGCATCGTGATCATTCGTAAAATTTTAACTTTTTACAGACACTTTCGCACACTACAACTGCAGCATTGAGTACTGGAATCGGATCTTAGCCGGTAACTTGACAAAGCAAATATTATTAACTGTATAGTACCGTCACCGGCATTACCAAGTATAACTCAGCATCGGAATCCAATCTTGAATGAGCCTTACTTACCGATCGGCCTACACGGTATAAATTCGGTCTTTCGATAGCCAATCCGGTCTCATTCTTGCGAAAAACGGCATATAACGGAACATAGTAACTGACAATCAGTCGTCGAGCTTGAAACAGACGCTGATAAACGAAACTAAAATGTAATGCAACAGCTATTCTGGTGGCGACGGTTGAATGTTTCATCCTAATTCTAGCTACGCCCAAGGGGTAAGCCATTTCGTACTACTTACGTGACTATGTGGCTGAAATCTAACCTTATCGTAATGTCCAGTTCCAAATACCCCGAACTTGCATGACCGAGGTTACAATGTATATTCAGGACCGTAAGTGCCGCGCCCCAAAGCCCTCAATAGGAGGGGGAGCTCGAAGGGGCCCAAAATTATTTCGTGAATTAACATAAATTATGAAGTATTTCTTTGGAAATTTCTGTAACCTTTTCAAAAGTTTTTCGCGCCGTGCGCGATTTAATCAGGATTACCATACGTCCTCTTTTAGCAGGATTTTCCTCCTTTTTCAGGTTTTTTAAAATGTCCTCCGAGGACGTCTAGATGTCCTCCTTTTAGGGAATACGTTCTCCTTAAGAGCTTTTAGAGCTAAGATAGTGGATAGATTCGAGTGGAAATGGGCAGGGCGCTAAATAGAAAATTTGTGGTTTGAACGAAAGTGCCGACATTTTCTTTAGTTAACCAACGTAAAGTGTGAAAGAATATCTATACTTTTGGAGTTGATCCGGAAAGTTGACCTTTTCTTTCAGTCAACCAACCCCAAAGTCGGGAAAAATTTACCATATTTTACCATCCAGAATTTACTCGAGTATTATAAGTTTGAAAAAGTTTGAAAATTTTGAAAAAGCGTCTTCCTTTCCCGATTCCAAAATATGATAGCCCTAGATATAAATGTTGCCAAATATCTCGACTATTTGGTACCCTTCCCGCAACAAAAAGACGCATTACCGCACCACGACGTGCCAAGACATATGAAGTTATTGGCCATGTAACATTCGACTCCGATAACAGTGCCAGAACGATCAGCAGCGAGAAGACCTTGACCGAAAAGGACTGCCCTTGTGCTGACCGAAAACATCGATATATATATACAATGTTTAATTGTCCATACAGGCGCCTTAATGGCTGGCGCCGGATGTTCCTGTCCTGGCGATCTAAACCCCACAAAACAAATGCCAACTCGCAGGGGAAAATTATTAGCGAGTAATGAAATACCAATTTGAAATCGTGTTCGTCCTTTAGTTTAGTAAGTTTGAGCGATTTCGATATCCCGAATATTTTCTGCTGACACTCGTCGGGGTAATCGTCAGCAACTAGTAGAGAATTGGAAAGAACACTGTATATCAACAAACGTGTCATAAAATATGACGTCAGGAGCATGGAATTTCGAATAAGAGAGCGTTTAATGTACTATTTTAGATGGTATACACGAATTCTTTTTATTTCACAGCTTGGTTGGTGTATTTTGAGAAAAGTCGACTCCAAGGCACATAAATGAATGTGTGAACCAGGGCTTTGGAGCCGGAGCCGGAGCCCGGAGCCAGAGCTCAACATAAAATTCAGCCGGAGCC
>ATSW01003101.1:0-16215 GCA_000444245.1 Botryllus schlosseri | reverse complement strand
GCCAAGGCACACAGGGGATAGGGTGCCTTGGCAGTCTCAGTGTGTTGACCGAATATCATCTCGGAGAAATGGTCTTGTCGCTATCAGAGTGAGAAGTTTGACATTGTGAAGGAGGTTTTGTGAATAGTGCGAATACGATTATGGCAAGCAAAGAGGCAGAATCGCTCAAGATATGTGATGTAGTGGTTACATTACACATGCCTGGTGTTATGGATGAGAAATTGATGGGTTAATAAAAGTTATGGGTGTTACATACACGACTGTCTGTAATCCAGATCAACGAAATATATACTGAGATACTCGTTTGAAACCGCGATCAAGAAAACACACGAATATGATCGACATTGTGCAAAACCTTGTATATCGTCACCATCGTTCAGTTACACACTTGGCCAATTGGATTTTAGCGCTTCAATGCCATTCATTTCCAATGAAGTTTTTTTGAGTCCGCTGTGCAAATATATACTTATATATAGACCTCGTTTCGCATCGATCTCTTGTAGTTTGTTTTCGTTTTGTATATTTGATTGTTACACCGCGAAATGTTCAAGCCATGGTCTGTACATTTTGGATATAGTGTTTGTCGATATTGACAAGTAGCTGAATGAATGAATTTTATTGGAGGTACATTCTTTTCGAATTGCTGATTTTAATCGACCACCCGTACATATTTTAGTACCGCTAGGCTATGCACCTATTGTGATTTTGGACTTCGAGGATCCTTGTATATTGATGATTGAGGCGCAGCATCGATTGTTTTGCTTTATGCGCAGCGAATCATACGTTTTCAAGACTGCAGCCTTTCAGGCCAAACATTGATTGGGTAATCGCGCTCTTGGAACTTATGTAAGAGATGACCACAGTTACTTTACCTACTTTCCCCGTAGCACTTCCCAAATCCTGAAAAAAACATTTGGAGAATATGTTTTAGGAATTATGTACGCTTCGGTTATTTCGAACGGCATTTTCCTTTGAAGTAGATGATCATAACTCGACCCGCAATCCTCTCATTTTTGAAAAATGGTAAATTTATCGACTGGTGCATAACGTGCATTGCAATAATGTTGCGAACTGCCTGCTAATAAGGCCCGTACAGAAATTCAAACCTACTGATCTGGAATTCTACTGTAAAACCACATAGATTAATAGTAGTTCTCACCTATTGTGTTCAGCAGACGTAGGGCTATTTGTTTACTTGTTGCTATGTTGTTTTCTCACAAAAACGTGAGCGGTCCGCGAAATTTTGTTATCCACGCCTGTAAGTCTGTGACCTTCGGTTGAGTACCGAAATACGATATTGCTGGCGAGATCTGAACACGTAGAGTTAGTTTTACCATTGCTTTCTTATAAAAAAATGCCCTTAGCAAGCTATTGATATCAGATCAGCGTGCCCCACTTGCTGCCCCCTTCATGCAAATACTAGAGGTGAAATGATGCAAGGTGATATAGATGGATCCATAAACGGCGGTTTGGTTTCACGGATTGCAGTCTGACTGTCTCGCGAATCAATCCTGGGATTCTGTCAGCAGACACGTAGCCAGGAAGGAGATGGGCTACGTTCCCATAATTTAGAATAGCCGTGAAGCGCAATTAGTGTATGACGTCACACCTTAAATCACGCGTCCGAGTTGTTGAATTTTACATCACCAAATCCTTTGCATTGAATCTTGATAATCACCTGAAGTACGGCTCATATAAGTATAACTGATCGTGATTACAACCGTGTGTGGTATAATGCAATTCTGGGCGGCTTGGCATTCATCGATTGCTACCATGCTCGGGTATGTTGAAATGCTAACCAAGTTGTGTTCGAGCGCCGATTGATATGCGTACGGTGTCACTTCACCTGTACGGGACCTAGGATTCCACGCTGAAATCAAACTCTTGTTGTGTACACAAGGAATCAGCTATTGGTTTATTGTGGTCGCGTTAGATTTAATGCCCAGTTTAGCGTTAACTTTATGAGCAAGTCGTAAAATTGAATGGCTCGTAAAATCGGTTTCCGATCTCACCTATGTTGGGAATAGTATTTGTGTACCGTTTCGTAAATTTAGCCTACCGACAGTTGACGTGTTTCGAATGCTATATCCTGTACACAAACACATGCGTGAAATGCGTCGGAAGCGTGACACTTGACAACGTACATCTTTACTCATTTCGTAACGGCAGATACGATATCAATGTCATACCCAGGAACAGTTGGGTTCACACTTCCAGTCCTTGATTCTCTATGAATAGTAATAAAAAATTATTGGTGTCTGGCTATGACTTGGGTGATATCACCAGTTTGGAATGAAATGTGCCTTGACTCTCGTATGCAATGCATGTGATTTGCAGACTTTCGCATAGCTTAGTTACCCTGTCTTAAGATATAGCTTTAGTATAGCTTATGAGTCATATTACTGTTGAATCGCTGTAAGCGACCCAGAATAAGTCACGCTCAACTTGCTCCGACCTCAGCAAAAGCCCTACCAGGCATCCTTACTAAGAACCAGCACTGTTGCGCTACGATTGAAATATTATTTACGAAAGGGTGCACGGCGTGAATTCCACAAATCAATAGATGCTAAATTACGCATGAGGTGCGGTAGTTACTTTGTACCTTTCCTTTCTATTCCAGTTGTAATCGCCACTTGCGTTATTGACATTTGAGCACTCTGTACACACATATGTCCAAACAGACTGCATCTGTTCGTGTGTTTGCTTATACGCTACTGGTTTGCATCGCAGTCACGAAGTGGACACATTTCGCACCCACCTTTGTCTATATGGGGTTTTGTTGAAATAGAAGCGTGTATATAAGGTATATACTTGTCCTATAAAAATTTCTATTCCTGCATTTCTTGCTATGTCGCAGTAGCCTATAATAATTAATCACAACACATGCATAATTGCATATGCATATTCAATAATTATTTATTACAGGATTGCCAATACATAATCGTGTTATTGATTAAGATGGGTGAGGTGTACTATAGTTTGATATCGCTAACCGGCGGGGATCGAATGACCCATTCATTCTTTGGAAGGAGCTTTTGAGTTACTACAGCGAATGAATTGCAGTACCTTTTTAGCATTGGGTTCGGATGTAACGCAAGTCCATGACACAGGTTGGACATTGGACATGGACAGTGTACAGCTGGACAGTGGACACTACATGTTAACATTGAATGATACCGTCACATCATAGTGACCGTGCGACATCTCAGTTTTGATACCGTCGCTATATGCAAGAAAATAGATTGTAGAATGTAGGTGTTACCGCAGCCTGCTTTGTTGTAGGCCTCAGCATGTTTTCGGAAGCACACAGGGAATGGCAGCAATTTTATGTCAGTGATCCGTTGGTCTAAGCACGGTAAAAACGTTACACATCTGTATAATGGCAGTTGTCAATCCTACTAATATGACGATGCGAAGCGACATATAATTTATACCCCTCACTAGAGTAAATGGGCGACAACAAATTCGCTACCGGTTAATGACAATTTCAAAGCCGTTTAAAAGTTGTGCCAGAGTAGATTCGATAATAATTGCACTGGTTCGGATGCGTTCGGGATTGATATCGTTTCTGTCGTACATGCTACGGGAAGCGAGGTGTTGAGACGTTTACTGATAAGTCGCTGCGAAATCTTTGTTGTCAAAGCGCAATGACGTAGCCCACCCTGATTTCTCTGGCCCTCTAAAGTCGGAAGATACTCAACTTGTCTCGTTCAAAATATTGTGATCATCGTTATGTATATGATTTCATGACCTTCCGTTGCGACCTAGTATACAAAATACTAGCGAATATATTATAATCCAAGCTGTAGACAGAGAACAGACTGCTGTCCAATGCGCATAAGTGTGAACTATTCTTGACACGGGAGTAAATCAACTGTAACTGATATTATGACATGTGGAGTTCATTCAAATGTAATACCCACTCCTTTTCATAACGCTGGCCTGCTGGCTGCCATTATTTAAACAACAAAAAGGTTAATCATATTTGTGTTGGTACATCCTCGATTGGAGCATGCTGCGTCATTTTATATTACGAAAGACGTATGTCATTCAGTTTGTTAATTACTCACACACGAGATATATCGCATTTTTATGAGACAGGTTTTTGATATCACGCCACTCTGTTTCTTGGCATTACGGACTGCGTATGATGATAAAGCACAATGTTTACCCAATCTTCTGAAGACAAATTACTTATTAGTGCTACAGACTCGCGGTAAGCTCGATGCATTGCTTTGCTGGGTGGTACCAAGATGTCATTACGAATCGCGCAATGAATCGAATGATGGTCGTTAATAAAGTGCCAAAGTCACCTCAACACTTTTGTTCCGCATCGCATATCCAAAGTTCGCCATTCCTATACCAGCGAATTTCAGTTTGGAACCGAAATAATATACAATTGTCACTTCTTGGAAATGATAAACCAAGTCAGTATAAAATCAGAGTGCGCAGCTAAAACTTGGATTGTTATGACGTCATAATAATTACTGTAACGCGCCTGTGAAACCATGAATTTTTTTCAATTGTTCTTTGCTCGAATTCTGTCACTGTCTCGTTGCTGCTATATCTAACTCAACGGATTTGCAGGAGGCCAGAAAAGGTTACTTTAATAAAGGCTATCTCATTAATCTACGTCTCCACTCTTAGACGTCTCTAGATAACAAAATCTAATTAGACTCAATCGATCAGCCGTCCTGAACGATACTATTCCAATAACTATTCTTCAATAATGTGTGTGTAATAAACATGTACCCGAACTACTTCTATCACCGGAACGTGATATTCATGACTGTAGTATTTAATCTTCTCATCACACACAGCATGGGCGACTGGGTGTGGATTCGCAGATCTTTGCCTATTTGGCGTTCGGGTCGTCTGTAAATTTGCTTTGGCCACCGATGATCCGCTTCGCATTGTCGCTTTCTGGCTCACCGGTGATCGAAGTGAACATTTGAAGACCCAATTAGGAAGATGTTTATGTCATTTCTACCGCTGCGGTTAATCGCACACTCTGTTTGAAGATGTCCGAATGTAGTGCCATTTCGTGTTCCATCAATCTCGCGGATTTTTGACTTGTTAGTTTCAGTATGAAGGCGAATTATTGGGCATATACTGTCACAGAAGCTGCGTGATTCCTGTCGGTTAATAATCAAATATGTCTGTCGTTTGATGGCTCGAATTTTAACGGCGGCTATATATGTAGTTACTTATATGTATCCAAAAAGGAATATAATTGTAGACTTTGCGTGATGTCTATGCATGGCAAACCTTATTGTTTCTTGTGACATTCTTGGATTACATATTAACCAAACTTTGCGAACAGATTGAGGTCAACATTACGCTACAGGCGTATGTAGCGAAGAAGATGCAGGAATGGGTTTTCAAACATGGCGTAACTTGGCAGACCAAAGACCATATTATTAATCCTGCGGCGGATTCGTGGCACTATCGCGGGTGACTTGGAATAGCGGATTACATGCAAAGAAATCCAATAATCCCATAGTTTCACATATTTTATGTTCCCCTCCCTTGTTACAGCATATTCGCAACTGATCAATTTTTTTTTGTAAGTAGGTTCAGCGAATATAATCGATTACCTATCCCAAATCGCATTGTAGCCTCGACCAATGCCAGTCGATATTACATTAATTCATGGTCATGGGAACTAGTAAGGTAAAACAAAGAAATTAGACAAAACCAGACATTTCATTTTCCGCATTTTATCGCCCTTTATGCCACGACAATGACAGGAAGCGTTTCAATTTCGACAACAAAAGGTCACTGTAGGCCACGGAAAGAATTGGGCGAAGTGCTAAAAGAGAGGGGTTAGCAATGTCAAGTGGCCTGTGGAGATCGTGTTTGGACTGAATTCGAGGGTTAAGCTTTTCCTGAGGACTTCAAGTGATGCTTGTGCGGTAAATGATGGAGACAACCGTTAATTAGGCATCGCAACAACAATAGACACACGGCCGTTACTCGCGATCATTTTCTGTAATTTCACACGATCTCCAAATATGATATATAGTTTATTTTGAATATTAGTGAGTTAAATGGCTTCATGGTTCTATCATAGAACATCCACATAATAGGACTCGATATATATAGGATTCCATATGATTGAAATACGGCAATGCTGGACGTGGTAATAATCACATATCTCTATTGCGCGCATCATGTGTATTGCGTTGTGCTATTGCAAGCCGACTATAGTTTTATGACACATGTAACAGCAGAAGGGCACCAGCTAGAACTGATGCGATTTGGATCGCTTCCTTATTAGCGATCAATTTGTTAATTCATGTTTGAGAGAAAACCAACTCAGATCTCCAAGCCTGGTTGATTAGCTCTCTGGGGATAATAGAGCTTCATTATGCTCTGTTGCTTCGCTATCGCGGTTAAGAAGGAATTAACCCTGCCTCGACTCTTGCAGCTAGACGAAGCTCAACGCGTCTTTCCCGGTGCTACTAATGTGTCCAAATGTTCCGCAAAGTAATGAGTAATGGCGATATAGCGAAAAGCCGTTTGATATAATTATCATGCAAGCCTCCCTCAGCTGGGATACTGCATTTTGACGCCTTCCTTATTGTCGTTACGGTCGTGGGAAGTACCCATCGACTCTTAACACTTGACTCTTGTCAATGCGCAGACATTTCGATTGGCAGTATCGTCCTGACTTGTCCGATTGAATTCTGGGGCTTTATAACATTATCACTCCTGTTGTATTGTGTGTATGCCGGCTTTTGGAATCTCAGAACTACAAACATCCACGGTACCACCGCGTGATTGCGGAGTACGTTGGGATGTAAGCGTCTTCCATATTATGTAGAAACGATAGCGGATTACGGAAGATTAAAATGTGTGGGGATATGTCGAAATTGCAGCCGCAAACGCCAGTCGCTGAATACCCGATTATAGTTCATTACTGTTCGTCAAATTCGAATTGCTCCTCGGGGCATTTTCGGTGTTTTTTATACATCGTATTATAATTGCAATCATCAAGATGTTTGGACACACACAGTGTGAATTTCACACAATTAGGAAATGTCATTGGCTGCCATCTACGAGTTTCATCTCACTACTTGAAGTCAGCCAACATCGATAATAATATTACCTCCAAGCTCCAACCTGCATTCAGAGTAAAATTGTATTTCCAACTCAGGACATAGCATTTTTATGAAGCTTGAAGATGATTTTGTTGACTCTCGATAACATCGATATTTCGGTATGGTGAGTGATTGCAAACAGAATGTCAAAAGTACCGGTGTTCTGTCTATTTATTACGGTTTGCACATTCGCAAGGCTGTTCAGGCGTCCATCAGTCAAGCTATCGCAGGATAGCATGCACGTTTCACGTCAGCATCATTTCCTTACCCCAGTAGCTGTAGTTCAACATGAGCTTCTTATGCTACGCCGCCAAGATGAATGACTACTTTAGTATCCGCAAATGTATGTTTCCATAAAAAATAAGCGGTGGGCGGTAGTTATTGATGCATCTACATCGCCATAGTTATTTCGAGCTACTTAAACGATAGAAGTAAAATGAATGAATTGCAATCAGAAACAAATCACATAATCAAGCGCGGAATAATGACGTAATAGTAATCTTATACGTGGACAACCTGAAACAACACTACAGTTGCCTACTCTCCCACCGATACCTACTACCTAGCCATATATTGCTGATAATCACCCATTGAGCTAGTCAGGATCTATAGGCATCCTTATTTATATAATGTCTTCCGCGTTACACTTCTCAGTTATCACGCTGTTGGTGCGCAAATGTGAGGCCGTTTAGCGTATGATGTTCCCTTTCGTACTATCATCTAAGCATGAGTAAATCTTTCGTGCCATGCAAACAAATTTGGAGTGGCTTTGCTTTCATACAGGCAGAGTAACGTTCCACCTAGGTTACGGTAGTTGAAAGGGGCACTCTACGCCCACATGAGGAGGGGTTGTGTGCTAAATAGATCTTACAAGAGATAATGTCACTGCTATGAAGGACTTTAAATTACTTTGCACTTTCATGTAAACGGATCCACCTTTGAAAATTCAACGTAAATACTTTCTATGTCTCAAGCGTAGCACGGTCTATTGATACAAGTCGAAATATACCTGCAGATTTCAGGAAAGTTTGTGAAATCGGGTTGTGTTTGCGTCATAGTAAGTTAGTGGGATAAATATTATCAACTAACCCAACTACATGAACTGTGTCGTCTTGTATCTTGACAAATGTTACTAATATGCCTTTGCGTTGTAATTTCAAGCCTGGTCTGTGCGGGCGAAATCACTAAGCTCTATAGGTAAATACATGACTTCCAACCGGTTTAAATCGCCTCAAAGGCGAATGGTATTGCGCAGTGGCTGGTACTCGGAATTGTTTATCTACGCAAGCTATCAGTGAAGCCGCGGTTAAATAGAGTTCATGGCGACTGCAACACCCGCTAATTCCAACGAACGGAATCATGCCAAGTGCTGGCCGCTCGGCATGCCACTCAAGATTCGGGTCATCGCCAGCGACAAGTTGAGTATAATGAACCACTTTCGGACGGAATGTTCATGGGAGCTTTTGGGTCAAAGGAAAAGTGATAACCCTCATCAGATACGCTACCGGATGGCGCGGCGTCAGGTTGAACTTGATATACTGACGGAAGGGCTTAAAGGTGATGCAGCATTTCAATTCTGAAATGCTTGATTTTCACCAAAAATAGATATAAAAATGAGGGTTGGCGCGATTCACAATCGTGGTAGATCAACTGTGAATTATTGTCAGTTCTGTGGCGTGGATATTAAAAAATAACGTAGCATGGTTTCGGTGTTGGATTCAGAATTTCCACCGAGAACCATCCTCAACTAAACTTCGGTACCTCAACGCTGCTCCGATAAAGGGTTGCTCTTAGCAGAATCCCTGTCGACACCACACTGCGCACACCCACTGGCATGCCTATGCAAGATGCTGTCACGTTCGCAATTTCACGCTCCGTATGGTTGCGGTTTTACACGAAGTGACATATTAGATATCACTTTATGTTACTGCTGCCGGTATGTTGTCGACTTTCCGTGTTATCCAAACGCTCTCTATTTGTGAAATGTAAATCTAACTTTCGCGATCGATTTAAACCTCGCCGATCTCATTGCGTTGAACAAATACTTTCACGATATTTTGCCTTCCACGCCGGTAATTACGCGCGTTGCGGCAAAAAGTGATAGGTCTCCTAAAACGATGCAAAGCCTTCATTAACTGATTCGGAACAAATATTAGGCCCATTAAAATATGTTGCGGATGTGTCTCGGTGGTTTCGGATTCCATGTTGGAATCCGGATGTCGTAGTTCTTCGCTTTGAAACTTTGGGATTGACTTTGATTAGTTTACTGACATAGGACGTGAAATGTAGTGTAGACATGGTAATATAGGGTTATAGCATCTATAATCCTTGATATTTCTTATAGAAGAGGTATAGAACTGATATACAGATAAGAACACACGCCATCGGCCACGCTGTTTTGTGTAGGGATACCATTATTGTAATGTAGTCATAAAGCTGGTAATCCGTAGTTTTGCAAATTCTGTTTTTGGTAGATTTTCATAGAAATTGCAACCATTCGGCGCTGGTGGCGATGTGTGTTAAAGGCGCGCTTTTGAAGTAGCCTGTGGCTCACATGGGAATGGAAAAGTATTAATTCTTCGAGTATGCTTGTTGCTCTTCGTTTCAAAAGCCGAGTCCCCGTTCCATTGGTTGAGTGGGCTAGAGGGCTTTCGAAAGGTTGACGAATAGCGCGGTTCCCCATTTCACACCGGTCTTACGGTGGATTTGCGTGTATTGAATCACCTTATTTTGTACAAAATCAAGACGGCTGGGAAGGCAATGAAAACAAAGTGGATTATTCTAATGCTAGAAACAGCATTCGTCGGTCGGCGGTGAACCCCGTTCCAGACGCGTTGAACGTGTGTGACAACATGAAACATATACCCGCGACGCCATGAAGTAGAATTCTTCCCTTAATCCGCTGGAAAAACACAATTCGAGGGGATTTATACCAACAAGACATGATCGATGGGAATGTATTACGTGTTACCAGTCTCGAAAAAGTAGGTGTTTCAAGGGTCCAGTCATTCCAATAAATACCAAGTCGCGAACGTCTGGTCTCATCACAGCCAAAATACCGGGTCTCAACACCCAAATGAATTCGAGACACGCGGAAAACTCGACGGTATTTACACAACTGCCCACTGCGACGGTGTACTTGTCGTACGAGTGCTAATGTCAGACGCGCTGCGCGTATTTCGTGTGGCCCGGTAACCGTAACAAGATTATGACGAGGCTATAAGTCGACCACAAGTGCAATCTTCCCAGAACGAAGAATCCAATCACAATCGAATCCATTAAGTCCTTTCTTGGTATGCTTCATTATTGGGGTGTTGTGCAGCGATGTACTGAACCGACCAACGACATGTAGCGTTAAAGTGATGCTTTATGATGCTTTTCTATAAAAAACTGGTAACTAACTTTGTCCAGCTGGTTTCTGAAGCAACTGTGTTTGAATTGAATACAAACATCTGAATGTAATTGGTCGTCATTCACGAGTGACATTTCGAAACTATGGCTAAACACATTTCAGTACTCACGGGATCCATATCGTCGTTATGTGTATTATGTATTAGTATAATTCGGTGATATTATCAGGTATGAATTAATATACCCCCGGGTATAAATTCCACCCCTGTGTATTATCATAGAACATGTTTCGCGCACAAGTGTCAATGCGGGGACACCATGACAATGATGAGATCTAAATATATTATGGTTTATTAAAAGATGGTATAGAGTAGTCAACATAAAGACACGGTACAATTCCAATGTGACACGCGGCAGATTCATTGAAGTCACGATCTCAAAGCGCTGGCTAATACTGAAATGTCACCATTAAAACCCATCTCCGATTTCAAAACTAAAGCTTCGCTCAGTTAAACTGATGCGCAACGCACATTGTCCATTAGGGGTCTTCAAAAATGACTTTCTTTCTTAAATCGTACTGGCTACTTGATAAAATTGTTAAGTTACCTAATTTAAGCCTACACACCAAATTTGGTTTAATTCCAACCAGTAGCCGCATTGCTGCAGGAGAAGAAAGTTTATATTTATTATACAAAAATAAATAACAAAAAATTTGAAAGTTTTCTGTTGACCCCATGAAAGTGTTAGGTTGTCTATAGAAACGATGTTAATCAAATTTGGTTCAATTCCAACCAGTGGAAGCGGAGTTATTGCCGTCGAAAAAGTTGGATTATGAATAAAATAGTCTTCACGGTGACCCATTTTTTAATTATTTATTATAAATGTGCCCACCGTAAATACTATTTTATTCAAATCCAATGCGGCTACTGGTTGGAATTGAACCAAATTTGGTGTGTAGGATTAAATTAGGTAACCTAACAATTTTATCAAGTAGCCAGTACGATTTGTGAAAAAGAGTCATTTTTGAAGACCCCTATTGTCCATATTATCATTATAATAATGTTTGCGTCGCCAATCAAGAAATGTGACTGCGTAGGAAGTTACGTGTCGCGCTAGTACACAATTACGTCTTTGACACCACCCGATGGGGAATGGTGATTGAATAGGAACCTCGCTAAACAGACGGAAAATAATCCCGAGTTTTGTTTATTACAACCCGTACTACTTCCGAACATTGTCTGTGTGTGAGGTCGTGAAATATCGGGTAGTTTACCATGGTTGCCCGACATATGAGCAATTGAGCAATGAGCATGCGACACAATGGAAAACGACAGTCGAGCATTGTGCACTTTAGCATGTTTCACTTCAGCATTTGACTTTATAACCCCAACACTAAACCTAACCCGAAACATAACCCTGAAATTATCTGCTATATTTGTCCAAACCACAAACCTTGTCCTGACCGAAGCCTAAATTTAACCCTAACCCGTAATTTAACCCACATGCTCATTGCTCATGTGTCGCATGCTATAATGTCGCATGCTCACATGCTCATTGCTCATGTGTCCACGGACCGTTTACCAGATCGGTTTTACATCCGCCAAATTACAATATGACAGGGAAGAGCGAACATGTTGACGGTTCTTAAAATCTCTAGATGAATGCGGCGTGAAGGTGCAGAGCGCAGAGTTATCATACCCGCGATCTGTTTTATTGCGAAAATTATTCGATATTCACAATTTTTTTGATGCGATATTCGAGTTGCAGCGCAACGATGAGCTACAAAAAGTATGGGTGATTTCTGGTGAATTGTTTAAGTAGTTATTTTTGTAAACGTTTTAGTGCAACTGGAAATTGAAATTTCGATACGGAACAATCCAGAATACATCGACATGACACTCTCATAAACTTGCTACAATATCGTGACGTGTCCGCGTCAATCTAACATTGCGGAAACCAGTTAGCAAATCTTCAAATATTGGACAAGTCGCATTTTGTTGTGATGCAATCTTGCCGTAAAACCAGTCGCGAGGGAGTTAGCGATGCGAACGGACGTCACAATCAATGCCGATAAGTCGTGTACCGTCTACTGAACCTTTCTAAATGTGTCTGACATTTCTACAGCGCTCGTAGAAGTGACAGTTTCTGTCGGCGAAGAATTTCGAGCATTTTATCGCCACGATTAGTTAGACAGCGACATTGGAGATATTAGACCGATTAAAATATACCAAATGTCCAAAATAGCATCCGTGCTTGCGTCTACTGCGTCGATAGTGATATGTGCAGACTTTTGATTTGCCGAGCTATAGATATTTCCCGAAAGTAAAAACGCCACCTGTACTTTTCTGCATAAATTGCTAAAACACACGGAATCGAGCGAGCTGTTTATTAATAGCGTCAATAAACTTCTGGATTTTTTTTATTACCAGACCAACAATGTTTTGAATCAAGTTCGCATAACCCAGAATAGTGTAGGTCACGTTGCTGCTTCTGGTTTGTGGCCGCACAGCAACCGCGAGAAAATTACGCCGCCACGGTGTGCTTCAGTTGAAATCGATTTGTCATAGCACTGCGTATATTTGTAGCCTGTAATCTGGTGATAAAAATATTTTGGTTGGAATGGAAATGCGTCTTTGCCCCTACCAAATTGTAACGAAACTATACCCGCAAACATATTATTCTTAGCTACATTATAGTAAATTTAAATTTACGGTCATTACATGCCGTTCGCCGCAACATTGCAGTGCCTGCATTCTGCAAAAGTAGAATGCTCTGTCCTTGTGTATAACAAATATACATACGATAGGTGTACAATACATACAATATACATGCGTAGGGTAGTGTTGTGTTATACGTAATTATTTTCCTTTCCTACTATGTATAAGACTGTAAGACATTCTTCTTTACAGAAACGGTATTCACTTCAATTTTGAAAGATCCCGTCGAAATTCCTAGTATCAACACAGTAAGCGGGACCAACTTTGCCGAAAGGTAATTTTATTATGTTTGTTTAGCTATATACTCGAAATACCTTCTCAATACTGGGGGGATAAGGATATTGTATCGATTGAGTCAAAACATTCTTCGGTAGCTGCTCTATTTATTAATGCATGTATCACTGTGCGCATTCCGCGGAGGTTCGTACCTACCCGGTGAGAAAGTTGCGAATAGATACCCTACGGCTACGCAATCGGACAGTGCGCATGCGCATGTGTCCACCTGCTTGAAACGGATCGCGATGAGATAGATGTAAAGATATTCAGTTCCTAATGAAGGTCTGTTGAAATATGAAGCGTAAATCCCGACTGTGCTGGTCACGTAGAAATAATATTTTGATACCGTATCAGGTATGTGGGATTGTTGTTGAGGGTTCGTGTCATACATTTTAACGCCTGATTCCACGAAGCCCCCGTTTTTTTAATAAATTTAAAGAATGCTTTTGTTGATTATATGATTGCTTCTGTGAAATGTTGTCTCACTCACCTGATCACGACCGATCAAATTCTAGATTTTGGAACGTTGTGACCGTACGAGCCACATGGTACCCGTTACCATTTACATGAAATGATGTTTTACCCCATTTTTGTTGTTGTTGCCATTGCGTCATGTATGCAATGTACATTGTACAGTTATTTGCAGAATGTGCGTTACATGTGGTCTCAGCTATGTTTTGTAAAGCGAGACGCAACCTTTACCCCAATGACGTAGTCCCCGTCTCTTTCAAAAGAGCCCCTTGTCGGATTTATATGGAATATACACTGACCTATACCCGATAATTATGCTTCGGAAGCAATTTGGTTTGTTATGTATACAAACTTCTTAGAATACAATATCGACTGGGTCTAATTATAACCATTAGAAAGCTGTAAATCTCAGACTTACGTATGTGCATTCACTGCAACTGCAGAATGAAAGTATCCAGTCCTCTCCCGGATTTGACCGGCCAATCGCATGAATACATCACAACGTAATGATATTCGGACGGCGCAAAGTTAGCAATGGTTATGGTATAGGTGTAGCCTTTGGAACTGTCCATTTAGTATTGAAACCGTAATTTGATCCTTTTCATCCTTCTGTCATAATTGTAATTTTGATGAATGGCACATTTCGCTAAATGATTTCGGCTCTCTTGATAAAAGAGATGGTCACTGCCTCATCGGTCAACTTTTCTGCCGCCTATACGTAAATAAAACCAATCAAATTATTGCAGTGGGCCGAACCCGGGAAGACGGAAGAATGGAGATGAGAGTAAGTACTATAATCTCACTTTTAGCAATATGGTTTTGCTGCATATACAAATATACCAGTCATTTGACACATTCGCTTCGGTATGGAATATAGGATAGTATAGAAATATAACCTGTCAGGGTTGTCCTCGGCCATTTCAAGAAATACTGGTTTTGCTTACATTTACCAAGAAGTAAACAAAATACCTGTGCGTCCGGGCGATTTATGGATTTCCTATGAACATGGTTTACTGGACGCGCAAGGCAGCAAATAGTCATTTATAGTTTTGCGTTTGCCTTCCGGCCACTGGCCGCAAGTTGAAGCGAATTACCGGATCGATCATTACCAAGGCAGAATCATGAACAAAGTTGTTTTCAAGAAAAGTAATCATCACCAAAAAAAGTAATCATACAATGTTTATCCGTCACTCGGTGATTCAATTACTTTTCGAGCACGTGCGGCCTATGTAATACTTGTATCAGCGAGTGTACCCATGGGTGAAAATAGTATGTCAGCCAGAGACACATATTTTATTTCATATCCCTATCTAATTTGCATTTCCCGGCATATCTAATGTATAATAAGGATGCTATCGCGTCGACAAGCGAAGATTGGCGAAATCTGAAGTCAGCACCTTAAAAAATGCAGAATACAAACTTTTTGACTTAAGCGGGATCACGTCCGCTTGCTGACCCTCGAAATATTTGCGGCTTTGAACATAGGTTCGGATTCAATAGATTTTAGCAACTTCCTTTGTTACCTAGTAACTGTATTGATTGGAATATCTAGGGCAATATAATCCCTAATTGAGTGACAATGTGGTTCTGGCGTCCAAGTAGAGAATTCCGTCAGGCACAGATTGTCGGGGGTCATTCATCGTGTGTTTATAGATTCGAAATCATAACATCTAACCGTGACAGCACAGGAAGGCACGAAGGCATAAAGTCCCTTTCACGGGGAAGAAACTATTGTTGACATACACCCGCGTAAATCAACCTCTTCCAGTCGGGATCGTATGCAACTGCGCGGAGTGTAATCTAAAATAAACACGGCGATAAATAGCTTTGAGGATTATTCTACGAGGGACCTCTTTTTTGGTAGCGTCATTATTTCGCCTGTGTCTTATACGCTGGTAAATCAAAACACGCTGCGAGGCCTACACCCGTGACCTGTTCGGGAAATAACAAAGCCTGCCACGCACGAGTTGTGGAGAAGTGATTTCACAAGGGCCGACCCGTTTACCGTCGGCCCTTTGCGGATTCTACGAGGATGGGCCATTTGAAATTATACGTGACGTATAGTTGTTCTTCACACGGATAAAAAAGCTTCTGTCGTTTTTTCAGTACTACACCATACATGACTTGTGCTGATAGCATTATCCCAACTGACATCCCCATTATCATGACATCATGTAACATTTTCGGCGTACGAAACTGATTCGGATTTTGACACCATCTATGGGAGCTCTGTGTGAAATAGTACCTGATTGATTAACTAAATCGATTCTCCCTGTACGAGGTCAATTCTTGTGGTG
>ATSW01003097.1:0-13080 GCA_000444245.1 Botryllus schlosseri | reverse complement strand
GGTCTGGGGGGCGAAGCCCCCCAGAAGTTCGGTCTATTACCCTATGGGGGGCCCAAAACCAAAGCTTTGGGGGGGGGCCTGACGAAGTGCTGTTACGGCCCTGCCTACACGTACTGAGGACCTTTAGCTTTTAATGTGAAGGGATAAAGATATCTAGAGCTTGATAAGGTGGTAATGGGTCAAAAATGTTGGGGATCCGCTGTTCTAGAGTCTAGATCAGTGGTTCTCAAACTTTTTTAGACACGCCCCCCTTTATGATAGTGTAAAATTTCGCATTTCCTTATATTCATATCGCAAAATGAAACCAGAATGCTAGCAATATCAATAGATGGTTTGGTGCATGAAAGGTTATAACTGTTGATGAGAGAATTCTCAAAGATGTCATTTGGACTATACACAGGGTAATAACTTTGAGTTGTAAGCTATGTTCCCTTCAATTTTCCACGAGTCTGCGCAAACACGCCAACTCACTGCGCAGTCCCTTAGACAACAGTGCGCAACCAGGCCCCTCATACGGTGATAAACCAAACTTCGCCATTCCCAGAAAAAGATTGCGCTTTCGAAATGATATCAGTATCGCTCACGCGTACGAGACCATACCAAAGAAAAATCTCTTTCGTGAGGAGCATGTCATTGCAAATTATCATTTCCTCACAGAGCGCTTTATTTACCGGGCCGCACTTGTACCTCGGTTTCAACTTCAGCGATAACACAATTTGCCACTGGCAATGTTCCCTCTAATTTTTTACGAGTCTGCGCGCTTGCGCGGTCCCTTGGACATCAGTGCGCAACAACTAAAAAAACACATCAATTCGGATTTTTTGTGCGCAGCTTAGATTTGCTGTGCGCAGAGACCGTTTCAGCACTGCGCATTTGCGCACGTTCGCAGCTTAGAGGGTACATTGGTTGTAAGTAAATCGCGCGTAGCGCGAAAACAATTTTCGGTTGGCCGCAGCTTCGTGCTCCCCAGTTTGATAACCACTGGTCTAGACCAAACCATCACTCAATGACAACAATGCAGCGGCGTTGTTTGAAGCAATGCAAGTTTTCATATTGGAGAGCGATTTCGGGGTAGTTCCTTATAGGCTCTGTTATTATTCACAATTTTGAAATTAGGATGACAGCATCTTCCCATCAAACCGGTTTATTATTTTTTACGTATGGATCGCCAGCTATGACCATCGAAAGAAATATTTTTCCCACTATTTATTGCGGTGTTTCTCAACCTTTTGGTCGCCGCGGACCCCTTTTGGACTGTCACGGACTCCCGCGGACCCCCTCAAGTCGTAGTTCAAATTTAGCTCAATTATCGTGTAGCCGTCAAATATCAACTGTAGGCTGGTGATAAAAAGCAACAATATTCATTATACATTTATAACATCATATACTATATGTAGAAATTGGGCAGCTTTTTACTATTCCAAAGCGAATTCTGCAGCAGCATTTCTTGAAATATGCGGTAGTTCCCTAAAAATCCGAGCTTTCGATTTGGTATGAATGAGTGCTGAAAATCCATTTCTACAAAGATGGATGGAAGCGAATGTTATAACAAGGCGTAACGCTTCCGGCGATATCCTTGAGTATGAGCACATTATTGAGAAACATATTTTTAGTTATTTCTGTCCAACTGTTCATTTTGAAGTTATTCTGGAATAGTAGTTAAATGTAGGCTATATGACAGGAAAAATGCATTCTGTGGCTAGGTTTCAATCCCTTTATTGAGACAGTATATGAAAGAAAGCCTCAGGAATTTTTATTTTTAAATGCTGTTTATTAATTTGCTGAGACTGACAACTTCAAGTCCAAAATGTTTTGCAAACATTTCGAATTCACACTGATAGGCCTTATACTACTCCAACTTTTTGTATTTAATTTTTTTTCCACGAACCTCGAAAAAACGCCTCTAAACATAAATATGTGTGTATCAGTAAACTATTGCCAATTTTGCAATCAAAATGAGTTTGCACAGTAGGATATTTCATCTCAGACGGCCATTCTGTTGATGTGATTGAGTCCTGAAGTTTTAGCAGTTATGAAGGGAAATTGCCGTGCGATTTTCCTAATTAGGAAAATTACAAATAGGGTGATTAATCATTTTGGAAATTTAGAGGTTTGAGGACCCCCTGAAAAGGCTTCGCGGACCCCCGGTTGAGAACCGCTGATTTAGTGACTATATGGGACTTGACTCTTGTAAGCAGATACAATGGACACACAGAGGCAACAATATAATCACAAACATGATAATAAATCATTTCAATTATTTGTAAATAACTGGTTGGTGGTACAGAACTTGAACACGGCGTTTAACAGTATATTCATATTTATTAACTCGAAGAACTTTTCGCGTGCCTCTTATCAAGAGCAACCGGCACGATAAAGGATACAGAACAGAGATGGATTCAAAACCAAATGGTTGTTGTCGTTGCTTGGCTGTTCGTCCGTGTTTTTGTTCAATTTTTTCCTCTGTGTTGCTGCATTGTCTCATTGTATTTGTATTTTATACCTCACGCGCTCTACTTTTCAAGTTGCTTGTTGCTATATACGCTGCATTGTAGCTATGGCTGAATTTCCATTCATGTTATTTATAAATTTGCATTATTGCGTCACAATTCGCCATTTGGTTTTGAATCCATCTCTGTTCTGTATCCTTTATCGTGCCGGTTGCTCTTGATAAGAGGCACGCGAAAAGTTCTTCGAGTCAATAAATATGAATATACTGTTAAAAGCCGAATTATTTGTAACTACATGGGTTACCATGAAAAGGTAATTAATTATTGTAATGCGATGTGTAAGACTCCAAATTATTTATGAGAAATAGCATACTCCGCATTGTACAATCGGATATAAGCCTATGTATAGGCTACCGTAAATTGCAGAATGCTTTGGCTTTCAATATCAACTCAATTTGGTCACTGTGAATTCAGGAAATGAAGGAATATATTATTGGACGGAATGTTGTAAATAATCGAAAAGTCAAAGCAAACAAACAATGTATTAATGTAAAAAATTACATTTCGGTTGTCATTGGTTTTCGTTATAGTGATTAACTATTACCGCAGTAGGTCACAGGTAGCGTTTCATCCATCACGATTCTTCGGTTGGTTGTTGTCAGGTTGCTTGTCAAGCTGGAATTCGACAACCGGATCGACCAAATTTATGATAAACAGACACTTGAATTGGAATGACGTGATGCAGAATACTTCTGGCGTTCATTCTGAAAATGTACGTAATCCAATGGATGATTGTATCCATAGTATTATGCGTGTCTACTATAGTAACAATAGAAATTACATTAAACTTGAAGATCTAATTTATTTCTCATGGCCTTCATCAGAAGAAGACACCAACACAGATATTGTATTTATCGCTATTATATAACTTTACTTTCCTAAATATACAGCCCCCTTTGTGAGTAATATTGTACGAACGTTGTTATGTTATGTATCTGTATTTCTGCTTCGGGAATTGAAAATGTACGTAAGTCTCTACATTAGTGCATAAAGGCGGAGATACATTACGAAAAGGTTTTCACGTTGAAGCATCCATCCGTGTAATGATCCGATAACTGATGTAGTATAGTATTTCAAAACATAAAAGTAGCCGTGAAAATATTATGTGGGTTTGAAAAAAGATCTTTACCACGTCACATACACGATATCATCGATATCTCGGAAAGTCTAAATTCATTAGCTTACTCATTCAAATGGGCATTAGCATCCAATGATTCTGGCCTCATTCACAATAACAGGTATTCCTACTTTACAACGGCGCCGTTCGTCTGTGGTTGTTTTTCGCAGTGAAGATCGATTTCCTAATTGGAGTGTTTCGTGACTATCTCAAATCGCTAGCTCGGGAGTCCGGGATGCCACTTGTCCGGAACCAGGGATGAACGTACAATGTACATCATCCAGCCCGACAGAAAAGCACTCTCTGTCGTCATTACGAGTTCATAAAATTGGCTAATTCTTCAAATAAAATACGGGCACGGATATGGCTTTCTAGATATTCGATTCAGTATCGATTAAAGAATATTATAACTAGGGCTGGGCAAAATCGAGTACCTGAGTGATTCGATTCTGAATCACGTATTACGCTTCGAGTCGAGTCGAGTATTCGAGTATCACTCATTATGACGTCACAGCAGAATCTAGTATGTCAAAGGTAAAATATTTACCCTTCATGCCACCACAAAGAACATAATGCCTGTTATCTGTTACATTAAAGATACTTTGGCAATTTTTCGACCATACCGATTTCATTGCACTTCTAGACAATGTTGTGGGATGATCATGACTTCGGAAATGTGTTATTTCCAGCAACGTTCGTAGCTTTGTACTGTGCCTCGTGTGCTGCTTCACGGCCAATCAAGATTTCAAGTCTTCCTCAGTGGAAAATACTATCAAAACTATAATTTTAGTTAGTAAATTACCTTTCAGTTGCGAGGAGCGTATAATTTCAGTACTCGAAAAAAATCGTCTTTTACTACTCTACTCGACTCGAATCAATGAAATTAATACTCCATTCAGATGCGAGTACTCGAATCATTTTTCCCAGCCCTAATTATAACCGATAAGTTCGGGTTGAATCTGTATGCTACAAATAAACCTAAATAGCATACTTTGACCACTCCAACATTAACTGAGTTCTTGCAGATATGCGATAGTAACGATATGATACATGACGCTATAATAGCCTATGGTTGTTAATTTAGAAAAATATTATTTTTAGCGACTCAAAAAACTGACATGTCACACGTCGTACAATCAGTTGAAATTACCTAATTGATGCACTTGTCATTCCTAATTATTTTTTACGTCATTTCTCATATGATGCGGTATGATATGCCATTCAAAGCTGCTATTGGTAAAGTTAAATTGTGCGATACAACCTATAACCGAGAGAAGTTACACATCATGGTCGATTGATGCATGCACAAATTACATATCAGCCTATGGTTGATAAATGGTAATCTGTCTCTTCTGTATCACACGCGTCGATTTACTAAGCTACTATGAGTCTATACTGCATGAAAATACAGGTGTACCTTTCTAAATACGTGAGCTCAAGCAAGAAGATTTTCAGGTCTGCGAGTGATCATCAGTGTGAACACATGCTTTCCGATCATTACTGTGGAAGTGTTGATAAAACAAAATTGTCAACGCAAAGATTTCTCCCGAAGTTTTTGTTAAAAGAATTTAGTATTTTTGAGCATTAAAAGACATGCGGCCAATAGTTGGATTATCCATTCAGGTTGTAGACAATTGTTTTCGACGAGTTCTTTCAGATATCTTGATGGGTCAAACGATCTATTCTGATTTACCGCTTGGGGCCGGAGTATCCAACTTATCATATATCTAGTATACATTTTATGTGTCGACATGTTACGCATGTCTATCGATATACTATAGTATGCAGTGAAATAAAATCATCGAATGTAAATACATTCTCTAGAACTGCCAATAACATTCCTAAAATCGGCCTTCCGATGATCCACGCCATGACCAACGGCGTGATTGCAATATGCTTTCTCAAGTAACATGGTTGGTGTAAGACGAACAACTGACATCTGAAACAGCAGAAATTGTGATTTGTCAGTTTATGCTTCCGTTGGAATAGAATGCTCAAAACATTCTGTGCTTATACAAGTCTAGATATGTGTCTTTGTCATAAGCCCATGCTCTGTGTCTCATGCTACAGTCGTGCATGTTTAAAGCGTGCTTACAATGTAACCGTGAAAAGCGTTAACGGAAAATGACAGAAACTGATGTTTAGTCAGTCCTAATGCGTTGTTGTTACTGACAACATTACGAAAGTAGACTTTCATGCCACAATTATTCGTAAAGATCGAATACATGACTGTGATGCGGATTGGTAACGTACTTAATGGCGGTGTACGTGAGTACATACTTAGCTGGTGTAGAGTTAAATATGGTATTTATTACATCTGCTATGTGTCACATAGCGACGTCGTTAAGTCAAAGAGAACTGATCTCTAGTCTATATCTACACCCGAAGCGATTTTGCGTCACTTCGACGAACAGAATTGACAAGGCACTGTTCGCCAAGCCTCTCGCACCAATGTGTTTCGTAAAACAGATCATTTTTACGGAGGACAAGAAAAAATACTCACGCGGTCTCCCTTGCCGCAAAGACAATAATACCCGTTCCAATGCAGTTTAGCAAATATCCAAGCACTGTAAGTTAGCCCGTTAATGATGCTATTATTTTACTACATGAGGGCGTCGTATGCCGTTTTGTTTTCTATCACTTTACCATTATCAGGCCAAGGTAATAATGACATTATTGATAGGATTACGGTAGATTTGATATATCTGCTTTCGGTACCTATTTCGTTTGAGGTGTAATTCTTTCGGAAAGGTTATCAATATGTACCATCGGTACGCTTAGTATTCCGCAAATGTTTTACGAACATCAGTCGCCGCATGAATTGAAGTCGTATGCGCAGTGAATATATGACGACAAAGATAAGATCGAACTGTTTTGCGCTGCGTAAAATGGATATTACGCGTTGCAGGTTTGAAGTGTTGGCATTGCGTAAACCAGAGAAGTAATCGCGAATGTATTCAGAATGGGCAGCTTATCGAATGTGCTCCAAGTCAAGTAAGTGCAGTGATTTTATATGACGCTTACGTTAAAAAAAGAAATCGGCACGTACATCGCATGAAGATAATATCAAATTAAATTCATCAGATAGACTTAAAAGTGCATTATACTTTGACTTATTTTATACTTCGCGCATATCTGATATGGATTGAAGTTATGGGTGAATTCTTCGGAAAACGGTTTTCATCTTCCTCCTGTATACTGTCATAGAAGTTGGACAGACAGGAAATTTGCTTACGTCGTTTTGGCATACCATTTAATGGTGTTGTTTCAAGGTGCAAGATTACATGACACGTGGGTCATATGCAAAAGTGTTAGCCTACCTAACGTGAAATCTTCATCGGTAGTTGGTACAAAACATACGGCATGACTCTTAACGCGGGATTGTTTAAATGCACACTCGGACCATAATCTCCCAAAAAGTCAAGTTACACGAAATCATTTATTATTCAATTGATAATTTCAAAATCAATAAATCGGATTTCCACAAAATGATGCACGAAAATTACGTATAGCCTAGTATTGTTCCAACTCTAGAGGGTGTCCTTATGTAAGCGTTATAATCAAGGGCATTACAAGTCAGGCGTACCGCCTATGTTTGACTTTTGAGAGTGTACCACTTTGATGGGGTGTACCACCTACGGCGATACATTGGGCCTAATATAACAAGTATAAAAATAGTCACATATGACCTATCTGTGCTTCAGAGTATTCACACTAGAACACTGATGGATTGTAGTCCCATAACACATCGTACAACTGGTAGCTCAAGTGTATGGCTTGTCAGTTATTATAGTTTTAGGCAGGATAACCATCATATGTGCTTGAATATAAAAATATCACTATAAAAATAGTGATGAGATGCTTGAGAGTTTTTTAGATACTGGTTTAGATTGCGTTTATAGCTTAGTTGTTTACCATCTAATAACTGACAACCACGTGCATTGACGTACATTGACTTGCCGTAATTATTGAAAACACTTAAATGTGTTGATGCAAAGAAGGACAAGTGATGATTCTGTAGTCAGCAGTTGATATTGTCACCAAGAATGTATTATTAGGGAGCGACGGAAGCTATTGAGTATGTGGAATTATAGCATTTCGTTGTTCCAGTTGATATATTAGATGACGTTTAAAAAGTCAGCAAGTACTTCTGCATTGTGGAATAATATAGCCTGAGTCGTCGCTAGTTATCATGCACATTAATATATAACCTTACGGAAATATAGTGTTGGAACTAGCAATAGTACGTTCGATGACGTCATAGGCTCACGTTCGCGCTCACAAGAACCAGAAGTGTGGCGAGATAGCGTATATTGGTATGATCCACATTGTGTTTCGGGTTCGATTCTGACCGAGGTCGACTCAAGAATTTCTACCCACGTGTTGGAAGTTTATCGAGCCTCCTCGTCACCATCTCATCCGCGTAAACGGAGTCGAAAAAGCCTAGAAGTGGGCCGTCCTACAAGTCGACAGCTACGGAATAGAAATGAACAAAGTTGGCCTGGTGTAAATGACTACAGTTGTTGGCAGGCATCATGAATACCACACACACGAACCATAACCTTTCAGAGGTTCGCACCATCCTTACCACACAGAATTGTTCCCTCGCGAGTCTCCGAACAAATATTAAATTGCGTCTCCGACTCACAGACCCTGTTCGAGATAGTTTTAAGACAAAGTTGTGCAACTCGTATACGAAGTAAAATAATATCCACGAATAATATTATAATACGTATATTATACAACGACTGAGATTTGACCGCTCCAGCTTTGCATCTGGCATATCGTAACTTCCTCTCCGCGAACTTCATCATCATTGGTTTATTAGCAATTTTATCAGTTCAATACACCACAAAAAATGCGATACAATGAAACTATGCTGAACTTGGAAATCATTTCTTGTTCATCGCACATATTATCATCGTGCTTAATGGTTTCTATATATGCATCATTATAATTCACCAATATAATTCCTCTGAGCACCTTCTGGTCTTTGGACAAAACATATTACAGTACAGTGAATGGCCGGACTCCACCCGCATCGCTCCTTATCTTGTCCTATGTGATTAAACGATTGATACCGCTGGCGTTGGCTAGTGAACTTTAAGAGTAGAGACGGGGCCTACGATATTCGAATATCGTAGGCCCCGGTAGGGATGTGACTAGGACATAAACAGCACTTTGTGAGCACCGCAAAACGTTGGTGTTAGAGCCACCGTAAGATGATCAACCAAACTACTGAGGGCTTCGCTTTCAGACCCCTATTCACGACTGACCTGGAAATCGAAAGTATATGTGTATGCGGGGAGAGCTCGGGATGCACTTGTAGTCTAGTCGCGCGAGGCGCAAAAAAATCTTATTCATGATTGAATCCCGTTCATAATATTTTTAATTGCATATATTACCATTCATTCTTCTCTCAGCCCGCGGGGTCAGATTTACTGTTAAAGATGAGCGAGATGGTGTATTCCAACATCCAGTGCAGCTCATTGATAAATTAAAACATCTTCGCGGACGCGCCCGCCTGTTGTCATTACTTTGATGCATATTGTTTTTTTTCGTGACATCCCGTCTTCTATATAGTCAAGATTTATTGTCATCGCCCACACGTAACAGAATAAACGAAAAGAAAAACCTTTTTAGGGTGACGCATGCACAAATTGCCATTTCTTCACGGGGCGCATTATGTTCCTCTGTGTATGCCCCAGGTGGGGTGTGTACTGCAAGGCTCAAATTGGGAGGACAGGACTATTCGTATAGGCCATTCTGGCGTCTACAAATCGAACACGAAATTATACATCAAGGGATTCGGCCAACATGCGTCGGTCATTTTCGGCCAAGGTCTCAGCTTGATAGCGCATTTGGCGTAATAGCATGTCGGTCGAAACTGCATATGTATGTGTCGTGGTGCGGCAATGACTGGCCAATGACTGGAGGGAGGTGTGGTAGATACGGCCCTGCCTGTGGTCAATGTATAGAGGTCGGTAATTGAACGTGTGACCCGTTATTGCAGCAGCCTTATGGATTGCATTTGCAATCCGAGATGTATTCTAATGTGTCTATATTAGTAGTTCCCACCTTTTTTAAATCAGTCGCAAAAAATTTTTGCCCGCCGTATATTTACGGATCCGAAAAATACGACATATAAACGGGATATTTATTCACCTAAATCTGATCGATGGTTAATTCACTAAAAACAGGTCAGTTTTCCGAGTATGCGCTCGAAAAACCGGTTTCCGCGTCTACTTTCCGTTGAGTTGAATTTTTTTAGTCAGCATTCACGTCATATGCCGAATAAGCGGTATTCACATGCATTTTTGGCCGTGGTAATTAAATATATTCCAATGGAAGTTTTAAAATTTTCGACCTCTATCGCCCCCCAATCGCCCCCTTTGGTATTTTCGCCCCATTGTTTCTCGAATTTGCCCCCTGAGGGGGGCGGAGGGGGGGGGTATATTGACCACGTAGGAAACCACTGGTATATATCTCTCTTTTATGTAATCTTTCGGTCGTATCTCTACATTACTGGTAGCAGTGCGTTAGCAAACTTGTTTTGCATGAATTATGTCCTTCTCTCTTCTGTTGTGATTATCAAAGAATATTGTATATATAGTATAATTAACTTTCCATCTTCGCTAATTAGAAAGCCTGCATCGCTAACGTATGATACAATGACATAGGGAGGGAGAATCGTCGAGTAAATTATGAGAAAATGAATAATTCCTTCCAAAATGGTCAGAATCTAAAGAACGGAGAATTCACACACATCAGAAATATAACTGTATCCCATGTGGGCAGCTGTCAAAGTACTCTTCCATAGTTATGTTATTACATCCTACGATCTCAGTATTATTGAATATTGAAACGTAGGTCAAAATACAATTCTATCCTTGATCATGATCACAAGCCTACTTCATGCTTTACCAGCTAACATTTTCTGATGTCGAATCTATGAGATCGGTATTCGCACCCTTGCTCGAATCGAGACCGCGGACTTGCGATCTTTCTTCACCGAGCTTAGTGATAAGATTGGACAGTAGGGGCCTGAGTAAAATTGTCGACCCGATTAACGTAGTATTCATCATATAGTTACGTAGTTATCAACAGTTTACCAAACCAATTCATATTTCGCTATGATTTCATGCGGACATTTTCAATGAACAAGATGTTCGAAGTGTGCTACGTGGTAATAGTGATCTGTGTCATTTGATACATTTATTTAAAGATCTGAAACCTCACAAAATTTATTTAGACATGGGGCGCTGTTGATATAGGGCGCCCAAGGCCGAAATGTTGTAAACGGCTGCAGCTGGAGATTTATGTATCGTGAATGTATATCGAAATCTCAGGGATATTCGGGGTTACCGGATATTGGCGAAAACGACTCCAGTCCAGTTTGCATATGTATATACTACTTCCATTCTCTGCAATTTATAAACAGTATGCGCCTGCTTGAAGAGCATTATACTGATACGTCAGAGTTTAGACTACGCCATATAGTTTGCGAGTAGTCAAAGGACAAAGTTCTGGTAAATTGCCAATAATCTGTACCCTTCCCCATATTCTCTAATGTTATTTACGCGATGGGCGCATGCTGCGTTATTAAGATGGCTTTTTTTCATTACAGAATCAATGTCAAAACGAACTTCGTTTCATTGCAAACAGTCGATACTTACGGATAACAAAAGGGTGTAAACAAGGTAGAGGATGTGACACGCAAATGAGACAGGTTAGTCATGTAAGTTAATATCCAACTAATAAACGTAACGTCACAAGGCATTTTGCTGTAGCGCAAACATCTGCATTTGAAGCACTAGAGTCCATCACTGAAAAATTATAACAGTGATATTAAGCCATTTCGGGAAGTAACATAATTCGTGACAACATGCCTGTCTTGACCATCATTGGCTTATATAGGCAATTAGGCGTCATCCGTTGTCGAATTGTGACTGCTATGGTGGAACGTCGTGTGCAGTGGCCTGCCCAGGGGAGATTGGGGTTCTCAGTCTAAACCTTGTCATCTTGAATTAAAGATCTCAAATATTAATTAGCTCAATTGCATTTGCATTTCAATTTACGTTTCGACCGAACCATGCCACGTCACTGTGGCGGATTTTTGTTCTGTGAATCAGCGAAAAAATTGTGGCTCCCCATAGGCTCGTAGACTAGCGTAACGGTTCCCCTATTGAAACATTGAAAAAACTCCGTTAAGCACAGTGTCTATCATATGACCCTTATTGCAAGTGCATGCTTGTACACCACTTGTGGATTGGATACAGACTAAATTCTCAGAAATTTCGTTGTCTTGGCTAACATGCTGAATGTCTCCGCACAGATAAAAGAGCATTTCGAATCAAAAATATAGTTTAATTTATTTGATTTGTGTTAAATTCCGAATGTTTCGTATGTCTAACGGTAACTTATAATAACCAAAGGTGGACAAACCAGCCATCCTTCCTACTACAGTATATAAGTATAACATAGCTGTCGCAATTTCCAAAACATGTCAAAACTACTTCAAGTAAGAATTATAATGTGAGACATATCAATTTTCGAAATATCAACGACATAACAGTGTTGGGATAACTCGATTCGCGAGTTGACTCGAGTCAGACTCGAGTTAACTTTTTCGAATGACTTGACTTGACTCGAGTCACTTTGCAAAAATGACTTGACTTGACTCGGCACTTCAGAAATGTGGATTGACTACTATATAACAAACAAAGCTCCTTATATTTTTTCCATCGATACTAAGGGCGCCGGTGACAACCTACAGTCAACATTTTAATAGAAGGGCTATTTCAACACTCTACTTTATGCATACCATTACCACAAACTCACACATACTATATCCCTTGCGAACACAGTCCGGTACGGATTGCTTACATAATGATATCTATCCTGAATGGCGATAGTTGCACATGAGTTTGCAATAATTGTGAAATGGACTGCTAATTAACCGTTTTTATAACGTATCGGTACTAAACTATTATACCTGTTACTATTAGTACTGGGATGACGAGTTATGTGAGCCCATGATAGACATTGTGGTGGAATATTCATCTAAAGAAAAATATTTAAACGTAAATGGCCAAACATTTATCCGTCACAATAAATTGGCGGTTACTTGCATTCGGTCAGTTAGGGAATGCGACTTTAAATCCGGCGTTATTACCGTGACTAATAGGTTCGCACACCTGTCTATAGTTTCGGCGGCATTAGCTCGACGGGATTCCATACGAATATATTTAATTACACAATATCACCTTATTGATACAGAGGAATGGCAAGATTGTTAAAGTCTCTATCCTAAACGTTCATGAATACTTTAGCTGATCCTACTGAACCTTTACATCCACACTACTAAGTCTCATCATTTATTCATTCTAAACAATAGAAGATCGATATTCCTGGGTTACCTATTTACTAGGGTTACATTTAAACAAATGGTTG
>ATSW01003095.1:0-10461 GCA_000444245.1 Botryllus schlosseri | reverse complement strand
AAAAAAAAATCAAATTTGCCACCATAAATACAATTGTTTTTTTCAAATTAAAAATTTTGTGCTCCAATAATTTCACTTTTGCTGGTTGCATTGGTACCTAATTTCAGCCGCGTTTTTTTTTTCAAACTCGAAAAATTCATGAAAACTAAAATTTGAAATAAATTCAAGTTTTTTTCAGTAAATTGAATATTTTCTTACTGCAATAGCTTCGTTTCTGCACACTGAAGCCAAGTTTGGTGCGCAATTTTATGACCAGTTAAATTTGGATAAAAAAGTCGTTTTTGAACAACCCTACTATCCACTGTTCTGAATTTTCTCGCAGCGTTATTTATGTCACAACTTGTCCAAGGTATCACGATCGTTTCATTTTTTTGCTTGTCTTCGCCGACTTGGGTGACATATTATTAATAATGGTATTTTATTTCTATTTTTTCCATTGTATTTAGGGCTGGGCGTACTCGAGTCTGAATCGAGTGCTAAAATTACGCCACCTTTTTACGCTGGTATATTTCGTCATACGATTGTTGATATGCAACAATGTTCTTTCCAAGTCGCTAACAATTACCCCTGACGAGTGTCAGCCGAAAATATTCGGGACATTTCGATATGAATCTACTATTCAATTTTACACCGATAGTTAATTTATCGACGGAAATTCCGGTAGTATTTTACCAAGGTTGTAACCAGGTCACAAGGTACCAAGTCACGAGTCAATCTCACTTATAATTTTGACTCGCGTCAAGTCGAGTCATTTGCAATTCACCACCGAGTTCGAGTCATAGTGTTGTGACTCGAGCCCAAGTCATTACAACCCTGGTGATGATTGGCTACTCAACTCAATTCAGTATCGAATCACAAAGTGCTCGAGTACGTCCAGTCCTAATGTATCAATAATCCATTCATTCTCCTATATTAATCAGTGCTCAAAAATTAGCAGCATTTTTTTTTCGATAAATCAGTTCTATCTGTGATGTGTGTTTTGATTGTAGTGGATTTTTTATTTATTCAAAATCAGGTTGGATTTCCATTTGACCGGCTGCTTCACTCGTTCAGTCAAAGTATGGTGTATTCACAATGAACTGCTATTTGCTAGAAACCCGACACTTAAAAAGTGTCTATCATCTAATGCATGGGGTTCCAATCTATTTCCCAACCTGACCCCTTCAGACAATTTTAAATCATCAATGACCACCTTATATTTCAACCTTTAGTCGTAATTAAATGGCTCACAGTAGTACAGCATTTAGAACGATAAAATGATAGACATACAGCAAACAATAATCATGAAAGTAGGCCTGTGAGCTTTGTGTAATGTCTAATGGCTGGCTTGGTAGTAGAGGGATGAAAATAAACTCAAGATAAGGAGTAGCTTATCGCATTACTAGTATTTTTGCGAAATATGTCTCTTTTGTGGTGGAGCAAACTTGGAGATGATGGACGTTTTCTGAGCCTTTGAAATTACAGATCGCAGGGAAGTGAATTTGATCTTGGGAAATGAAAAACGGATATACTCCTAAGCAAAACTATTACTCGACTTGCAGATTTTCTGTTCCTACCATGCTGGTATTTGTGAGGGATTTTGATGGAGATATTCCAGATGCGCATTTTCTTTGGCAGCTGGAATTTTGAACGAATGTGCCAAGATTATATCGTTAGCCTAGAATTAACCATATTTAATAACCGTTTGTGCTTGATAACATAGGTTCTCGTTAATGAAATGCACTCCTATGTTATACCTAGCTATCTTTTCACTTCTGCATATGTGGGTGTGGCAGACCATGTTTGCATTCCTGAAAACTGAAGCATTCAGCATTCTGAGATATGCTAATATAAAAGGAAGTATGTTATTGTCAAATTTGGATTGTTAATCCAAAACCGTATTTTTTGTCAGGTGATTTTGTGGAATATTATATATTTCTGTGTAACGATTGTCGCGTTTGAAATGTACGTGCAATATGCTCACCGCTGATTTGATCTTGCGTAGTCTCGTGTTGTGTCACCAATATGTTGAACCCGGACAGTCGCGGTCATACCATTTCTGTATCTTCCCATACCTGTTTTTCCATCAACTTTGTAATTACGTACCTTGATTTTGACAATGCGATGTCACATTGTGTATCTGATGATGTTCATACATTTTACATTTCTTGAATATATACTTCTTGCCGCTACATTATTCGATGAGTCTTGATGCTACGGGGTTGGTGCGAATAGATAAGGGAAATTTAAAATCAAAATAGGGACCCAGTCCGGTGATATCCAGCTCCTAAACCGGTTACCAGCGTTTAAAATCAAAATAGGGACCCAGTCCGGTGATATCCAGCTCCTAAACCGGTTACCAGCGTGACACATCAACCATATGCAACCAAAATATATTTATTGTTCGGCACCAGAATCTCCAGTCAAATGCGTAAGTAACACTTATTGCATCAGGTAAACATCTCGCGATACACCAGCTTATGCGTAGGGTTGCACTTAATCCAACATGTTTTTTTATATTTTTAACATGTTTTCATGATTTTTTTTAGCCATGATGATAGAAATATAAATATCTTCAACCGGGACTACATCTTTATGTAGCATTTTTTCAGTCGGCATCCATCATCATAAAATATCCATTCCGTACCAACGCCGAGGGTTCCAACCACTCGATATCGCATACGTCGACTATATCGGGTGCAAATCGTCCGTAGCATCATACTACGTGTTTTTTCAAAAGTATTCCCACAATTATGGCATAACTATACAACTTTTGAAAAAAAAAAATTGTTTCCATGAAAAAACACTGTTTAAATGCAACCCTACTTCCACGCTTTTAAAAGCAGGATGTTTGGTTTTGGAAGGCAGTTATCATCAGGCCACCGCAGAAAGAATAGTTGCACAAAATCGTAAACAAAGAAATATGCCACAAGATCGTTAGAGAAGGCACACGCGTTGAAACAACACATAATAATTAATTTAAACTCTGGATATATCATCTGTTGTTCTTTGCATGAAATAAGGCAGGAAGGAGTAAAGAAACAATGAAATATTCATATTTGGCATTAAAAGAATGGATAGACTTCAGATCGCGGATGTTCAAATATGTATATTACAACAGCCTAGAGCCCGATTTTTTATATAGAGGCTGAATACATCAGGGTTACCGGAAGGGTCAAAAATCAGGCTCTAGTTGTCACTAACTATTAGAACTCGCAAATCTTTGGTCGAAAGCCAAAGACTGCATGACACAACATTCGACTTTGGGGAGGTTTGTGGTTGTTAGTGCCATGGTTGACTTTATATATTCCAGCCCATCAGTGTATATAGTTATGTCACTTGAGAAAACAAAGGTACTATACGGCACGGAGACAGACAGACAAATAACTTGTCACAATATCGCAACTGAAACAAGAATTTAAATGAAACTGCGACGCCCGATTTAGTAGTAGCACGGATTGAGAGTAACATTTCCGGAGCGAAATAAGTTATACTTGTAAATACCGGTAAGCGAACATTCTCTGTAAACAGCACATATGAATGAAATTGGATTGAAAGAGTAGTTTTGGAGCATCCATACATAAACATGAAAGATAGGTATCAAGTCAAGGTAACAGTTAGGCCTTGGGGAAAATGGAGTACTAGGGTGATCGGACTCTGAATTGAGTATTACGCTTCGAGTCGAGTATGAGAGTATAGAATTTGAGTATCGAAAGATGTGGAAAGATCAAAAAACTTTTTTCCGGGATTCCAAGGAATCACTGATCAAATTGTTAGGTTGCCTAAATAAACGCTACATAAAATATTTGGCTCGATTTCAACTGGTAGATGAGAACACACAGGAGTTTGAAAATTTTGAATTTATTACAAAGAAAATAACTTTTTTCAAATTTTACTGTCAACACCATGAAATCGTTCAGTTGTCTACAAAACTGATGCGAAACAAATTTGACGCAATTCAAACACGTGAACGCAAAGTTATTTGAGTTTTTGAGTCATAATTCTGGAATTACCCACCGTCCAGGCTATTTTGCGAATCCAAAATTTTCAACTGCAATCACTTCGCTTATACCGGTTGGAAGTGATCAAAATTTGTTAAGCATCGTTCTTTTAGAAAACTCCACAATTTCATGGGGTTCACCGTCAAATTTGACAAAATTCATTATTTTCAAACTCCAATGAATTCAAATCAACCAGTTGGAATCGCGCCAAATTTGGTGTGCAGCGTTTTGTGAGGCAACCTAACAATTTAATCAGTGAATTCCAAAAAAAAGTTATTTTTGAACAACCCTAGTGCGTGGCTTTGCACTAGATGTTTCGTATGTCGCGATACCATCACTCGAGGTTCCAAGGCTTCCAAAGTTGAAAATATGATCATAACTGTAATTTTCGTTGGCATATCAACTCTTAGTAGCAAAAGGAGCATAAGCTTGAGTACTGGAAACAAATCATCTCCCACGACTCGAATCCTTAGAACTAACACTCGATTCAGATTTAAGTACACAAACCATTGCGCCCAGCCCTAGTAACGATAAGCAATCTCATCACTTGAGACCCTAAATTTCACGGATTCCGAAAAATCAAATTTCGCACCAGAAACACCAGAAATTGAACCAGGGCACACAAGAAACCCATATACGCCATAATACTTTGCAACGACAAATCGATCGAAACCGTTTCATGCTTCTGCAGAGTGATCGGGCGTTCCAGATCCCCGGGGCGATACAGCGACCTTGTAAAGAAAACAGGGTGATAAAAAAATATGGAATTTTTGGAGTTCGATCTACTTTCTTACTAATATCATTATTTTGCCACCCCTCAATATATAGAACTTGATATCATAGGGTTACCCAGGGTTGTAACCAAGTCACGAAGCTCCGAGTCAATAGTCAATCTCACTTTTATAGTTTTGACTCGAGTCAAGTCGAGTCATTTTCAATTCACCACCGAGTCAAGTCCAAGTCAGCGAGCAGAGGGTCGAGTTCGAGTCATGGTATTATGACTCGAGTTCGAGTCCAAGTCATTGTGTTGACTGCTCAGTTTCCGGTTGAATCTTGTTAAAACCCACTTTTTATTACTGTTTGGTGATATCGAATGGTTCGTATTTTTAAAATACTAATTTTCCTCACTTTTAGCAGTTTCTGGCCGCATTTTCAAGTACCAGTACCAATAGACGAAATCCCAATAGTGTGGTTAATTTACTATTCTTCGAAATAACAATGAAATGTCGGTGTTGGTCGTTTGAGTCTCAATTCATATGACTTGGTTCGAGTCATGACTCGAGTCCAAGTCGAGTCAATACACAGACTGACTCGAGTCGATTCATTTCCGTATTTCAAGAAAATGACTCAAGTCGAGTCATCAGAAAATCGTGACTCGAGTCATTACAACCCTGGGGTTACCATATTTTGGAAATCTGAAACAGGGACCTTTTTCATAATTTTCAGACTCGCAATACCGGAGGAAAATCCTGAAAAAATGGCAAATTTTTTGCACTCAGTGGTCGGTTGACTGAAAAAAAAGGTCGATTTTCTGGCTCAGGTCCCAAAATACAGTTTCTCTTTCAATTATCAGTTGATCGACTAAAAAAAAAGTCAAAGTCGAATTTTGCCCCATATTTTTAACCAAAAATCTCAAAAAAAGAGGACAAAATCTCAAAAAAGAGGACAAAAGGCCGTCCGTCCTCTGACGACACTTGGTAACCCTATGATATCAGGGTTGTAATCACTCGAGCCATGACTCGAGTCCGATTCAGGTCACGATTTTTCGGCGACTCGACTTGACTCGAGTCATCTTCCAAAAATACGTAAAATGACTCGACTTGAGTCAATCTGTGTATTGACTCGACTTGTACTTGAGTCAATGCGCATGACTCGGACCAAGACCGACATTTCATTGTAATTTCGAAGAATAGTAAAGTTACCACATTATTGGTATTTTGTCTATTGGTACTGGTACTTGAAAATGTGACTGAAAACCGTTAAAAGTGAGGACAATTACTTGGACTCGGTGGTGAATTGAAAATGACTCGACTTGACTCGAGTCAAAACTATAAAAGTGAGATCGACTTGTGACTTGGTTACAAGTGTGCACCAACTCCTATTTCTGCACACGAAACGTGATACATAAATACTCACACGTAATCAGCGTCGATATTGCGTTGTCTGTCTGTCTCCGCGTATTGTCACGCGCCGACCAGCTCTCGAACTTGATTCAAATATTTGTGACGGAGAGGCAGTCCGAAGGTTCGTTCAAGCGCGACTCGGCTGCACTGGTCAAACATAGTCAGAGTTACAAACGGCAGGGTGGTCAGTGGAGCTGCTGAAAATAACTTTTTTTCGGGATCCCGGGGATTTACTGATTACATTGGTAGGTAGTATAAAAGACGATTCGGACCAAATTTGGCTCAATTCCAACTGGTAGATGTGAACGCACAGGAGTTTGAAAATTTCGAATTTATTATAAAGGGATTAATTTTTTTTTCTTCAAAATTCACCCATTAAATTGTTAAGTCATCTACAAAAACGATGCTTAGCAATTTTTTCTCACTTCCAGCCAGTACAAGCGACGTTATTGCAGTTAAAAATTTTACATTTACAAATATATCCTGTACGTACGGTGGGTAATCCCAGAATTATTGATGAAAAACTTAAATCACTTCGCTACCACGGGTAGGAATTGCGTGAAATTTTTATTGCGTCGTTTTTGTAGACAAAGCATGTTAAAAAAAATAATTTTATAACCAATTAAAAATTTTAAAGCTCTTGTGCGTTCACATCTACCAGTTGGAATCGACCCCGGAATCCCGAAAAAAAATACATTTTTGAACAACCCTCCTGTCCGCCGCCGATCACAAAAGTGAACACTCACATTTCTCACGGCCAAGACGTTATAATTTAACCCAAGGTCAGCGTCGAAACAGGTCGAGTCCCACAACTTTCTACGCGATACCTCCCCGACTTTCAGGAGGTGGCCTTCGGTCGTGAATATCCATTGTAGATCTTCACTGTTGACCGGGTTCTCGAAATCGAACAACTGCGGAAAAGGTATGGTTGGCCTCCAACTCTGGTTATATATAACTAGGGCTGGCAAAATGATTCGAGTACACGAATGTGAACCGAGTATCGATTATCAGGGTTGTAACGACTCAAGTCATGACTCGACTCGAGTCGCGATTTTTGGCGACGCGACTTGACTCGACTCGTTTTTTCAAATGCATAAAATGACTTGACTCGAGTCGCGATTTTTTGGCGACTCGACTTGACTCGAGTCATTTTTTCTACTGCTAAAAATGACTCGACTCGAGTCGCGATTTTTTGAATAGTAAAGAAGAAGAATAGTAAAGTCACCACACGATTGGTATTTCGTTTGTCAGTAGGCCTACTTATACTTGAAAAGATGTCCCGAAAGTGTTAAGACTGAGGAAAATTACGATATTATGTCTGCCATTCTATATCACTCGAGCAGAGTCGAAAAAAGTAGGTTGAAGCGGATTGAACTGAAAACTGAACATAATGACTTGGACTTGAGTCAAAACACTATAACTCTGACTCGACCCTCTAACAGCTGACTTGGATTCGGACTTGGTGAATTGGAAATGACTCGACTTGACTCGAGTCAAAACTATAAAAGTGACATTGACTTCTGTCTCGGTACCTTGTGACCTGGTTACAACCCGGCCATGTTCTTTTCAATACCTTACTAGTTGCTGTGATATGGCTCATTGAACTTTCAAGTTATCCACATTGGGAAAAATTATTGAAACTATAATTCTCAGCGGCAAGAATCTACTCGAGTGGAACCATCACCATTAATGCTCGATTCCTATTTCAGCACTCGCAGCACTAGTCACAAGAAAAGTTGAACTCACCAAATATAGATACTTGCAAGTCTCGCTGAGAAAGAAAGACTCCATCCTGTCCTCCTGCGATTTGTCCAAGACGTTGTGCAGAGATGCGTATCCACAGGTCGTTCTAGCGTGCCGGTTGATTGCGTTAAGAATATCTCGTCCCACGTGCAGGTAAAACGGATTTTTCGTCGCCTGAAAGACGGTTTCTTAGCACCAATCACGGTGGATAGTAAACAGAGGTAGTCAGTATCAGGAACTGCATTTTCGGAGGCTACTTTACTTGCAGCAAAACTATTTACTCACGCGATAAAGCAGATAGGTGCTCTCCACCAATTCGGGCCGCAACGGATAGAAGAACACGTCCGGGTGTTTCATTTTCCAGTTGAAGCGTTCCGGCAGGGCCTCGTACCTTTTCCAAATGGCGTAATGCAACGCGTGGCAGCATATGGCCTCCTCCACCTCTCCGTTCAAAACCTGGCGAGCCAAAAATGAGTATACACGGCGCAGCGGGTCGACTAGAAAATTTTCAGCATTTCCAAATCAGATATAAATTGGATTTAGAGCTACACACTTTTTTCCAAATTAGATTAGAATCAGAATTATAGCTGCACAGTCTTTTTCCGTATTAGATTAAAACTAGAGTTATAACTAAACAGCACAGTTATTATATATTATAAATTTTGTTCCAAGTTAGATTAGAATCAGACTTATAACTAAACAAGTTATTTCTAAGTTAGGTTAGACTTGTAGCTAGTTTATATTCCATATTAGTTTAGAATTCGAATTAAAGTTGCACGGTTTCGTTCCGAATTAGATTAAAATCAGAATTATAGCTGAGTTTATCCAAATTGGATTAGAATTAGAATTATAGCTACCGAGTTATCCACATTAGATTAGAATCAGAATGATAGCCATAGTTTTTTTCAAAGTTCAATTAGAATTAGACTTATTGCTACCTCGTAATTGGTTTTTCCTAATAAGATTACAATTAGAATGATGGCTACACATTCTTTTTCAAATTAGATTAGAATTAGAATGACCGAATTTGCAGAAACTTGGGCATTGAATGGCCAGGACGGCCAAGACAGACATTTCATTAACTTTGAAGAATAGTAAAGTCACCACACGATCGGTATTTCATCCATCTGTCCTGATACTTGGAAAACAGGGCCAGAAACTGTTGGGACTGACAAAAATTACTATTTTATGCATGCGAGCCATTCTATATTACTTGAGCAGAGTTGAAAAACGTGGGTTGAACTGGATTGAACTCCAAACTGAACACAATGACTTGGCCTCGGACTTGTACCACAACACTATGACTCGAACTCAGACCCTCTACTTGAGGACTTACACTCGGACTTGACTCGATGGTGAATTGAATATGACTCGACCCGACTCGAGTCAAAACTATGATTGTGAGATTGGAACATTGCGACTTGGTTACAGCCCTAGTTCCTAGTGTACTTTTTGATACTGAATCCAAAACTGTTATGCATTTTCCTACATCAGGTCTATTTTTTTGGCAAATTGCATTTGAAATTTATTATAATCGACTTACCAGAAGTCCTGGCAGAAACGCCTGCAAGGAGTCGACCCACGTGTTCAACATGAATCCGTTTGTGATGTCGACATTGACATAGATAGGGGGGTCGCCCAACCCGCTGTTGCAGTGCTCCCTTCTAGAAAAGGGGCAGGCAATTATTGCCAAAGGGGCTAAACTAAAAGCAGAAAACATTGCCGTTGGTCAAGTAAATGTTTAAACTGTTTATATATTTCTAAATAGAATATTAGGAAATGATAAAGTGCAGAAATGTTAAATTATTAATATTAAAAATCGTACTTATTAATATTAGAATCGTACTGAAAAGACCGTGTAATTTGTAATGCAAAAAATTGCAACACACAAGGCTACTTAATAACATTGTTAGACATCATAAAAAAAACGCTGCACGCCAATTTTGGATCAATTCCAACCTGCAGAAGCATTGCTATATAAGAAAAAAGTTTTGGATTTATTCAATAAAAGTAATAATAAATTTTTTTTCAAATTCAACTGGCTACCCCATGAAATTGTTGGCGTGTCTGAAAAAATTATACACATTGAATTTGGCGCAATGCTAACCTGCAGCAGCGAAGTTATTGATGTTCAAAATTTAGAATTTCAAATCATAGTATTTGCAGTGGGTGGTTCTATACTAAATAATAAAGCATTTGCTACCGTATTTTTTCCAATGATGAATATTGTACTTCAATAACTTCGCTACGACTGGTTGGAATTGAGCCAAATTATCACATGCGGGCCAGGTAATCACTTGCCACTAACTCGCGATAACACAGCGTCCTGAAAACCAGACACCATTCAAACATTGAAATGTAATTTCTATGTAAGTAAAGTTATAACACTCCAGGCAAGCGGAGTTGAAGAAAAGAGTATTTACCCTCGTCTTAGAAAATGCTTGACACTCTGCATAGCTTCCGTGAACATTTGAAGATCTGCGTCCTCCCCGAACAAGACATGCGCCTGAGTACCAAAAGCAGTCACATTACTTCATGGCTTCAAAGTCACATAAAGACGTACCTTGAGCAAATACTCGAAATACGAGTCTATGCCCGCGCCCATGCCACTCAGC
>ATSW01003092.1:0-16255 GCA_000444245.1 Botryllus schlosseri | reverse complement strand
AAGTTGCAAAATTAGGCCATGATTGTGTAAAGACTTTCCAAAACCATGTTATATGAACCTACGGACAATTACACTCGATATAGCAGACGTATACGATACGGGATGATTGGAACCCTCAAAATAGTTGGTTCAACAGCAATAGTACGTATATATACTTCGTCAAAGGAGCTATATTTACCCTATGTTTTCAATTGTCGATGTCAATCCACTATGACGCCACAATTGAATATTCGTGACGCCGTGGCTTAAAATAAAACATGCTTTAAACAAGTGCCTTGTTTTAAACATGTTTGTTTTAAATTTAGTTTTGTTTTAAATGCAACCCTAGTTTCACCAAAGCATGAACATGATTTGAACTCGAGACTATAATCCGTTTAACTTGGACTCCGACTCGAGTCTGAACACTACGGCACGGACTTGACTCAGTGGTGAATTGAATATGTCTCGACTTGACTCGAGTCAAAATTATAAGTGAGAATGACTTTGGACAGGGATGCTTGTGACTTGGCTACAACTTATACAGCCTTGCATTCGCAACATTGGAATTTTAGACCTCTGATCCAGATCGCATAATAGTCATTGCGGACAGGGTTTTTACGGTCATACTGTGGGTTAAGGCTTGAAATTCAACAAACTCGGATTATTATCATTACAAAAACACAACCTGACGAGTAGGCTATACTGTAAATTTCTACATTAGACGATGTATCGTCTCTGTTAGCGTGGAACCTCGAAGTGGTTCGTCGTATATTTAGTTGAAACTGAATCTCTAATGGACTCTCATCTAGGAGCTGATCTCGGTGGTGCCAACATCCTATCTGCCAGCGCCGCTCCAGGATCTTGTCACAGATGTGAGTGGCACAGATACATCGACTACCCCGAAGATTGTAAATCCCAACACAGCGGAAGGTATACTTTTCAGTATTTAATCACGTATTTAAATACTGTGTTGTTGAAAACTGTTTATCTCAGGTCTTCCGAAGACGTCATACTAGACCTTCTCGTTATGATGATGATGATCACTGATATCGCAAATAATGGAACAGTCGTCCAAAGGCAGCCTTCCGATATCATGCCGAGACGTTTCTACAATAAAAATCTTTAACCTTCCGAATTCGTTAGTCCTGTGAATACGATAAATATGAAAATACGGGGCAGGATCGAGATCGAGAGATGTGTTTATATAGCTTAGGGTTGCCATATTTTGGAAATCTGAAAAGAGGACGCTTTTTTAGAATTTTCAGACTTGCAAATCCGGAGGAGAATTCTGAAGAAATAGTAAATTTTTCCCACTTCGATCACTTAATCACTTTCACTTCGGTGCTGGTTTACGGCATCTCAGTCGATTTTGGCTATAAATATGACCAAAATTCTCAAAAATGAGGACAAAATCTCAAAAAATAGGACAAAAGGGCGTCCTCCGAGGACACTTTCAAAAAAGTCAAAAAAGAGTACAAATAAATCCTCTAATAGAGTACTATGGTAACCCTAATACAGCTCAGTGGACAGGATAGGGATTTCGGATTCTAACCGGACAGGAATCCGGAAAGTTTTTTTTTCTGAAACAGGATTGGACATGGATTTTTTGCCTAGTCTCTGATCCGAAACAGTATGAGATTTTACAGTTCCAGTGCGTGAAAGCATATGACATTAATCATTGGCAAAAGCGACCATCAATTTGTTTACCTTGGTGCTGTGTATAATATGAACTAGGTCTCCGCTGGTTTCTGCTTCGCATCACAATTTGGAAGAAACAAAATTAAAACACTTATAAATGCATTGTCGAGCGATAGCAATTTACAGCGTAGCTACGAATTTAGATGCAAATTTTAATATTCAAGACGGAAACAGCATCAGGCACAGGATTGAACAAGATTCCGGGATTGGATCCGGATCCACGAAACCATAATTCGTACATCTCTAGAACTCATTTTATTTGTCGAAATCCGATTTGGCGTAGAGTCAGACGAATTAAATCCATTCGAAAGTGGCAAGAGGTTCCTTAATGCGCATCCAAAATCCAAATCCGGTTTAGCAAAAATATCAAATTCCAAAGACATATTGACGCCCTCCTATCTATGCATTCCCGTCTTTTTCTTTAATCTTGTGGTATTTAATCCTGTGAAATTATTGAGAAACTGACCTGAAACTGAATCCTGATTTGCGCAACTCTGATCGGATGCTCTAGTGAAGGTCTAGCTGGAATTTTCCCGCATGGGAAATTTCAGCTTAATGAGATTTTCTCCCAATCATCACTGGACCGCGTCCATCGAGAATCCAGATGCTGAATGCAGAATAGCGAGAATCTGATTTGGTTGTCGTAGCAAATCAGCTGTTTTATATGCGAGCGACCTTAGTCGTCGTAATTATAATCTACTATTGTAGCCTACACCTGAATATTTTTTGGATTCTTTTGAATTCCTAAATCTCTTGCAGACTTCAAACATACCATATGTTTTGGATAGTAGGAACAGATTAGTGGGAAAATACTTCACCAAACATGCCGACTGTTTTGAGTAAACTACCCGACTATCGTCGTCTGAGATACGTAGCCTACGGATGTGGTCTGGTTTCAGTGGCTGCCTTATTCGGACTTCATCCTTGGCAAAAAAGCTCCAAAAATGCTGCCGCTGACCAGAACATCGTGTTTGCAAAAACCGGCAAGCGATCTGATAAAGAGAAAGCCGGCATCGATATGAGTTTTTTGCGAAGACTGATGAAGATACTGAAAGTTATGATTCCCGGGTGGTGGTCAAAGGAATCCGGACTTTTGACTTTGGTCGCCATCATGCTGATAATGCGCACGCATTTTGATGTTTGGATGATCAAAAATGGCACATCGATCGAGAGTTCAATCATTGATAGAGATAGGAATCGTTTTTTGAAGCATTTATTCAAGTACATTTTTATGCAACCTCCAATTGCTCTTACAAACCAAATGTTGAAATATGGATTGAATTCTCTCAAGCTCCATTTCCGAAAGCGTTTCACCTTGTATATGTACGAGCATTATCTTCAAGGCTATACATACTACAAGATGAGCAACCTCGACAATAGAATATCAAACCCTGACCAATTGCTGACTCAAGACATTGAGAGATTCTGCAACAGCGTCGTTGACTTGTACTCGAATTTAAGCAAACCCTTGCTTGATATCTTGATCTACGTTTACGCCCTCGCTAATACTATTGGTGCCCAAGGTCCAGCGACTATGATTGGCTATCTAGTCGTTTCTGGGATGATTCTCACAAAAATGAGACAGCCCATCGGGAAGCTCACAGTGGTAGAACAGAGATATGAAGGTGAATTCCGATTTGTAAACTCGAGATTGATAACAAATAGCGAAGAGATTGCGTTTTATAACGGAAACGAAAAAGAGAAGAGTACGATTGTCCACACGTTTGCCAGATTATACGAGCATCTGCAAAAATTTGTGGCATTCCGCTTCCGCATGGGAATAGTCGACGATATCATCGCAAAATATTCAGCCACGACATGCGGATACCTGATCGTAAGCAGACCGTTTATGAATCTGCAAAACCCACGTTTCGAAAACGCGTCGCACTCCGAGCTGCTTGAAGACTATTACCGCAGCGGCAGAATGCTGGTGAGATTGTCGCAAGCTATCGGCAGAATCGTGCTAGCCGGAAGAGAGATGACAAGACTCTCCGGGTTCACTTTACGTGTAACGGAACTAATGAAGGTCACTAAGGAACTCAACGAAGGACGGTATGAGAGAACTATGGTCAGCCAGAATGAAAGTGGAGATGAGAGCGGGGCTGTTAAAAAGAGAAGAGAGCTTATACCTGGTAATGGACGGTATATCACCAAAGATTTTGTGATCTGTTTTGATAAAGTTCCACTGGTGACGCCAAACGGTGATGTATTGGTGGAAGAAATGAGCTTCACAGTTAAATCGGGTATCAATGTCCTTGTGTGCGGTCCGAACGGGTGCGGTAAAAGCTCTCTTTTCAGAGTCTTAGGCGAATTGTGGCCATTATTTGGAGGCACCGTCACAAAACCAGAACGAGGAAAGCTGTTCTACGTCCCTCAAAGACCGTACATGACGTTAGGTACGTTGCGCGATCAGGTGATATATCCCGATTCAAAGGAAGAGATGTATCGTAAGGGATTTAGCGACGAGCAATTGACGGAAATACTCCGGATGGTGCAATTGGAAAGTATTTTGGACCGCGAAGGCGGTTGGGACACCATACAAGACTGGATGGATGTGTTGAGCGGTGGCGAAAAGCAGAGAATGGCCATGGCCAGACTGTTCTATCATAAACCGCAATTTGCGATTCTCGACGAGTGCACCAGCGCTGTTAGTGTCGACGTTGAGGGTTTGATATACCAACACTGTCGTGCTGTCGGCATTACATTATTTACAGTGTCACACAGAAAGTCACTTTGGAAGCACCACGAATATTACTTGCACATGGACGGGAGGGGTAAATATGAATTCAAACCGATTGATGACACCACCACCGAATTCGGATCTTAATGTGTTCATGTTCAATGTGGAACTCCAATGAAGCAGTATATGCAGCGTTATTGATAGCGCCTGCACACTCATATATAGGGTAGCCGTAATAATCGACGAAATAGGTTTTACTGGCATTGATTCGAATCAATTTCTAGATGTTGATTGTCTACGATACTGTGCAATGTGTTTTACAGTCAATTTTATACCTTGGTATATAGTGATGTTAATATCAATTTTAACAACGCTTTGAAAAATGTTAATAAACTCCTAATTGAATCCGAGAGGTTTGGTGTGTCAAAACTGCTACGAGCGGCAAAAAGAAATGGATGTCTCTGATTTATTTCACGCTATCAGCTGAGTCAAAGTGAGAGAAATTTCCATGATTGGAATTTGTGGTGAGCCATACTGATAGGTGATCACCATCTGCTTCAAGGTCAGAACGGGATATAATTACTCGGCCTCGTAAAGTCAAGCCCAATTGATATTCCCCGCCGCAACCGTTAGGCGTATCACATGTGTACCACCGCCTCTCACTGGGGTGATATCTTGTTTGTGACCAACAACGAGTTGCGTCACGTAAGTGTAATGCAAACAACAGGAATTACGCAATCGCCGACCTCTGGTAAGGTTTGCACGAACGGGCTTTACTGGTGACTGCTGACGAGGGTAGGGTCATCGGCTCCGGAAACCATTCGGAAATGACCACCAGTTCTAGTAATCAGTGATGTATATTCTGTTGTCATTAATATCAGGCTTGTGAAAATAGCGAACGATGTATAATTTCGGAAGCGACAACTCGGTAGAAGTATAGAACTTCATTTTATAAATAGTTGAAAATAAGTAATTCACAACGTTCACAGTGAGACTACAAAAAAATAAGGGCTAAGAACGATTCATGCAATCCTTCATCGCGAATGCAATGGCGTTCTTTTTCTATAGCTCTTCTATAGTAAGGTGACCATATTTTTGTGACACAAATTCCGGGCGCTAGTGGATTATAAAATGATGTCTTAACACATTGCCGATTCATATGACGTCACGCCAACAAAGCTTTGTCTATCGACTAGAGGTGGTCACGATCCGATTCAGGAGTATGTGGTTGTGTTTTGCAAGTTGTAACCGGGCCGAAGTCACATTTTTTCAACCCCCTCCAGCACAAAACACTGATTTTGGGCCCACCCTGGGGTATAATCGATAGAACTTCCGGAGACTTAGGCTACTATATGCATCTGGTCTTTAAATGATTTGAATGAACTATGTCCATAATATATTGGTTCTTCCATATCATACTATATAATTTTGCTGCTCTCTCCGCCCACATGATCAGAGTTTGCGGTAGAGCTGGTGGACGATGATGACTTCGAAAATGCAAGGAGCGTATATTGTACATCGTTAAGTTCATTGCTCATTGTTCATGTCACACTCATATGATTATTAATCAGCCTATACTGCCGGTGCTCACGGCACCACTGAGCTATTATGGACTCCGCCCATCCGGTGGATTCCAATCTTTTATGTTCGCGACTTCATTTCCAATTTGTCGTGGCCAAGCTCCAAATTTGATAAGCCGATTACTAATTAAAGGTCGGCACATTTGCCCAGACTTTTACGACCTCTTTTGGAAGCTGATTACGTTCGACATCTTCGCGAACCCAAGAATAATGGCAAACTACCCCCAGGTTTAGAACCACTATCTTTGTATAAAGCATCCAAACGGCCTAAACCGACTCTATGAATATACCGTTATCTTGAAATTGCGATTACAATTAGACTTATTTCTGTAAATGAATGCTATTTTTATTTATTTTTGATCGCAGTTTTTGCGAGAATGGTAGTCTCAACATTAAAATTAATATATATCATACTAAATAGCGTGCATCTATGTGCAACTATTTTCAAAATACTCAAATTTAAGTTACTGTCGCGCCGGCGACCAATATCACTCGCGAATTCGAGGCAGCCTGCCCGACTCGAAATCTTGGATTTCGCGATACGTTGATTGATCAAAGAGAATAGCAGACATGGCGACACCAATATCTTTTCAAATACACATTTCCTTCTTGATCTACGGCGCGAAATGAACTGACGTGAACGTGACATTCATGTTTACATGTTTTCATGTTTACATTACATGTTTATATAGCTCAGTGGACATTCACAATTACAAACTCGAATTACAAACAACGCCATAGCTATCCTCGTTCTTGATTGGCAAGTAGCTCTACATGCGATAAAATAGGCGTGTAGCGCAACGTTATATGTTACCGCCGAATACTTTGAGAATTGAGAAGTCGATCAGTATTTATATTTTCGGAATCAGTGCGACAGTTACATTGGAATAATATCAGTTATAATAAATTCTAGGCTATTTACGATGAATTGCGTTATCAGTGGTCAGGCTTGACCCGTTTGTGCCTTACCTATCGTTTCACGCTTTATTTTCGAATAATAAATTGCAAATTGTGTGAATTTGGGAGAAAATTGTTCAAAATTTAGTCATTCATGAACATCAATAGAAAATACCAATAATAATTGAAGGTTTCAAATATTTGTTAACAGCCATGACTGGGTAGGCCTACATAGATTGCTGTAGTGACCACTGACCATGTTTGGCTCCACCTACGCATGTGATCATGAGTTCTCGCATTTAAAATGAGCATCACGGCGAGCCTACGTTCTCGTATTTCAAGTTTCGCATGCTCAAGTAAAGCAACCAGCATTAGTTCGAGTTTTTACAGAGACTATGTGGCACACACGGCGAATCCCATGTATAGTGAGTTCGAATTAGTGCTACCATGACGTCAGGAATTTTCAATTGTGACGTAACAGCTGATTGACATGTATGGCTCTTTGGGAGGTAACATGGAAAAAAATAAGGCCAATATGGCTCTTCGGACAAAAAAGGTTCCCGACCACTGCTCTATCGCTCTGTACCTCCAAGAAGCTCTTCTATAGCTTCTTCGTGTACACTCGCGCCCGTATGGTGGTGATCAAGCGCTGCGCAGATCTATTCTTCGGTAGCTGGAGCTGGCCACGCATGCTCAGTGCTCACTGCTCAGTGCTCACTGCTCACCATGCTCCGGCTTGTATTCGGTTGGATAATAACCTCAACGAAGGCACACATTTATATAGGGTTACCATGCGTCCTCCTTTGAGAGGAGTTGTCCCCATTTTTGACAATATTCCTCCTTTTAGCCTAAATGCCCCAAAAGACCACGAAAGATGTTAAATTTCGGCCTTAAAGATAGACGATGGCTTGCGAGGGAGTAAAATCTGGAAAATGACCTCTTTTTTTATTCAACACCACAGAAGTAGCGTCAAAGGTGGGTAATGCGTAATGCGGGAGTCGAGCCAAAGTGATGACCTTTTTTTAGTCAACACAAGATTTCCACTAAATATAATAAAATCAGCTGTTTTCAATTTCGGTAAACTAACTTTTATGATTTGATAAAAGCGTCCTCCTTTCCCGATTTCAAAATATGGTAACCCATGGGTAACCCTACATTTATATGTATAATCATTTGGTATACAAATATGACATAGCCTACTTCGAAGTATATACCAACTGACATCCTGTATAATATTCCTACGTCGTGCGATATCATTTTACTGTAATACTGATGACAAGCTTCGAAATGATTGGGGTTGGTTGTGGATTGAATGTTATGAGTTCTAATATCCGTGCCAATCCTGATGCCTACACAGAAGACTAAACGCAGTTATGTATGCGCCGAGCAACCCTTTGCGTTTTTACCAGGATTGATCGTGACGCTCATATCCATGGTTTGCCCTTCGACGATTATCCCCGTGTTTGCGCTTCTGGGGCGCACACACGGTCGCTCACATTTCGACTATGTCTTCTCATGTCTTTCTCTTTACAGATCGTATCAATAAGGAGCGAGTTAACCCAAGCGGATGAAGTATATGCTAATTCAAAATCAATCTGGCTTTTGCGGCGCGTCTGATATTTTTGTGTTCCATAACTAATAATACTTTTCTCATGCTCGGTCAAGTGGACATCCCGCAGTTGAACATGTTTTGTTATTGTCTGATGTTCGTGGTCCAATTTGGGTTTTTGATTGACAGGCTACCACCCAGTTTCAGCTCATTTCTATCTCTTGAGTGTGTACACCACAATTATGCTATGCTTTCAACTGATAAAATCGTTCAATGAACTAAAAAATGAAATTGTAACCGCAATCGCGGCATCCTTTGACTAGATTAGCTTTGAAGGTTTCTCTAGATTTGTTTTGATACAAGATAGCGTAATGGTGAAGCGTCCTGCTTCTTGACCGGTAGGTCGTGGGTTCGATCCCCGGCCGGGTCAGACCAAAGGCCTGATTGGTAACACTGGTATCCATGACTTCCCTGCTTGGCGCTCATGCAGTACTGGGATAGCATGGAGGGGTGGTGCATGACTTAGAAAGCAGTACAAGGCTATATCTGCACCTTCCTTGTCCAGCGGCATATGCAAATCATGCACTCATGGTATGCATATGCACGGATCTTGTGTATGTCTATCATGAGTCGGTATATATGCCGCAACAACGCCAAGGACAAAAATAAACTGCGTCCTTTCTTTCCTTTCCTTGGATGAATATTTCCTTTCTTGAGATTGTTCCTGTTTTTACTCCAAATTGCGCTAACCCGCAAAAAGATCACGCGAAATGAATTGAATTTACCAAGAAAGAACTCAATCTCCATGAAGCACAGAGAATATTGCCAGCACCACGGGTGTGGTTGACTTATTAACAGTTACATGCGCGTGATTTAAGTCGCCATCAATAGCCTATATTGTCGTATGTTTTTATGCAGTTTTTATTCAATACCGCCGTGTGATCCAATCCATGCACAGTTGATATGAAGCAATAGTGCCCCATCCTGAAATCACTTCGCATAACTTATCGCCGATATACTTCGGTTGAGATTGGTTGTCCCTTTGTCTGTGGTCAAGTGATCAGACTATAGTCAGCTGATGCTTCAGCCGAAAATGCCTATTTCGTGGTAGCTACTAGCTACACGAGTGTGTGCTGGCAACGAAATTGTAGATGTATCACGCAGCGCAAAAGTTCATCTTTTCCTACACCACATTTTCCTGAAAGCATCGTTGAAGTCTTTGTTCGTGTACGCGTATATAACCGGATTCAGAACCGAATTGATATATCCCAGCCAGTTAATGATAACTTCCACTAGCGGCGGTATTGAACAGGAGCAGAAGGCGATCACAATCTCCTTTACGAAAAATGGGAGCCAACAGACGATAAACGCGCCGATAATCATTCCAAGGGTGAGAAGAATCTACAAAAAGTATTTTGAAAATTATAGTAATGACGTGCAATGTGATAGCAAGACGCCGATGATCAACAACGATAAGGTTGCATTCAAAACAAAAATCAATTTGAAACAAACATATGGAAAGGAAAGGAATAAAGGACGTAGTTTATTTTTGTCCTTGATGTGTTTTTTTTGCAGCATATACACCGACTCATGATACACATACACACGACCCGCGCATATGCATACCATGAGTGCATGATGTGCATGTGCCGCTGGACAAGGATGTGCAGATATAGCCTTTACGGCTTTCTGAGTCATGCACCCCCCTCCATGCTATCCCAGTAATGCATGAGCGCCAAGCAGGGAAGCCATGGATACCAGTGTTACTAACCAGGTCTTTGGTCCGACCCGGCCAAGTCCCTCAAGCAACTATATCAGAGTACCTATATGCGTACCCTTCGTTCACGTTTCAGTCGCACTCTAACCGAACTTGTTTCATTTGTGCCACATGAAGACTCTATCGTGTCTGCTTCGCTGCAATATTCCGGTACCGAACATGAAGAAGGCGTCTCCGCACCAGTAATTGTGTTCTGTGCTTCTGGTGATCCTATACCAAAAATGCCATCGGTTATAGGGGAGTCATTTCACATTTAAGGATATCTTACGTAGGCACACCATAGCGTCATTTCCAACTCCTTTGCATTGCTTTGTCTTTGAATTGGTAATACTTTCGCCTTGCGCAGTTCCCTTTCTGAGTGTGAAATATTTTTGAATTTCTATTAAATTGATACCGTGTACAATACACCCTTATTTACTTGCGGTGTTTTTTCTTTTGCGACGAGTGAATGCCTCTTTCCCTTGCCTTTGCCCACGCGATTTTGGCCATCTTTGTATAGATTATGAGAATTACTAGAAGAGGCGCGTAGAAGGCTACCGTTGTGGCAATCACTCTATAAACCTTGGACGTGGAAATAACAAAATGAAGTCAATGTATAGGACAGTGGTCGGTAAACAATTTTTAAATGGGGTCAGATTTAGTGATGTGAAATGTGTGCCGATCAACCATTGTATACTGCCCGGCCTTCATAACATGGACAGTGGACACAAACAGATTTGAACACAAACAGAACATTTATACCTTGACTGTTTTATTTACGCTTATATTGGCTTCTAATAACATTTCCGTGCTTCGAGTAAGGCATCATTAGGAGTTGAATGTTAGCGGTAAATACAACAGGAGGCTACATTTTAAACTTGACACACAAGCAGACAGCTGATCCTGTTCCTATGCGTGAAGATTGGCTGCAATGCGCATTGCATGCATGCGCTCGTACTGTGGCCATAGTCATTGTACAATGTACACGAATGTAAATGGTTGGACTCCGCTCCCGGCGAAGGAAGGCGTGTCCGGTCAATACCGAGAATGCTATTACCGAGAAGGACAATACCGAGAATGGACATTACCGAGAATGGACACCACCTAGAATGGACATTACCGAGAATGCAATATATGCAATGCAGGCACGTTATGCATATGAACTGGTCGTGTGTGTGTATCACGGCACTGCCACATACGGTAACGATTCTCAGGTATAAATTTCTCGACAACGTCCATCCCAGTAAGCTAGATTCTTGGCATTGGCCATTCTCGGTAATGTCCGTTCTCGGTAATGTCCATTCTCGGCAATGTCCGTTCTCGGTAATGTCCATTCTCGGTAATAGCATTCTCGGTAATGTCCATCTCGGTAATAGCATTCTCGGTAACAGTGTGGAAGGTGGTATGGATAATTACCTTGTTGGTGACAACACGACAGTGTAAACTATCTGATGCATCGCTCGTACTCGAATTGCCAGTGTCTCTTGTAGTACTGTTCTGCAACCACATACTTGAATTAGTGGTTATTACTAGCGAACTACGATGCGTTGCTACATTAGAATTCGCGGCTAATTCAACACGAAAGGTTGGAATAGCAACGTGGGCTTGGCGCAATCAATAACGATATGTTTCCCACTGCAGGTAGTAATGTTGTAGAAGGCATGTGATTTCTTGCACATATGATTTCTTGGAGGGAGTTAGAGTGAAAACAGAGACTATCATGCTCCCACCTGAAGACCACAGATCGTTTTGCCTGCTAGGTCGCGATGTAGCTATAGAAATGATATAGCCTGGTAGTAAAATTAGTCTCAGCCGGGAAGTGCAATTGCGTTGTGTATCGTTTACTGTTATAGTGATATCTACGTGGATGATGTCATGATGTCCAATCTGGCCAATGTCGCTCCGCAAAATTACCTGTCGACACGAAGCTCCATGACCAAGGACCATGCTTATGACCGATACAAAACGGTTTATCGGGACTGTTCCTGGAGAAAGTATTGTCCAGGGATATCTAGAACTAGAAGTTCTAGATAACCGTGGTATTGTCGCAGACTTAACCGGATGTTTTGCCACGGTTGATGAATATGATTATGATTACAACAGTTATGAGTCTTACCGTGTTAGTCATCGATCCGAATATTAGAAACGGCATAATCGAAAGCACACTTGCCAGTGTCCACAGGCATGACACAAGCGGCAGTACCGATCTAAGAGACACTGTTTTGAAGGCATTTCTTATGTTCGTTACGCTTTGATACCTGAATAGAAAAATTGTTATGCTACAATGAATAATACAATCAAACAATTAAATTAGGTTGTAATTTACCGCTTCAATTCAATACACAATAGCTATCCACCGGGGGTGGGCTGGGCAGACCTTCTTCATGCGCGAGCCGCATATCAAAATGTTTATGACGTCAAAAGGAAATGTAGGCTATGTAGTGAAGTTTACAAATGTGTCGTGATACGGTGGATAGCATGGACCGGAGCCGGATTGGATATCCGGCAGGATTTTTTCAATTTTGGCCGGACCGGATCGGAGCCGGATCAGTACTTTTTCTGATACGACCGGAGCCGGATCGGAGCCGGATCAGTACTTTTTTGATAGGGCCGGAGCCGGATCGGAGCCGGATCAGTACTTTTTTGATAAGGCCAGAATCTTTATGGATAAGCATGACGTTTGTAACTAAATAACTACCAACTAACAACACGCAAGTAACCGCCCAGCCAGTGCGAAAAGAAACGAGCCATATTTCTAATTTCACGGAACCACCGTACCGTGTTGAGCCGGATTTCCGACAGGACTTTTTCATTTTTGGCCGGAGCCGGATCAGTACTTTTTCCTGATACGGCCGGAGTCGGATCGGAGCCGGACCAGAGAATTGGCAAACCGGATGGGAGCCGGACCACAGAATTTGTCGATCCGCTCCGCACTACCACCTGGGCTGTAAGGTGTATGAAATCAGGCTAATATGACGTCTGAGCAGTGCGGAGCAGTTCCTTCAAGTGCTGATGAAAGGTAAAGGAAGATTTCAGCTTGGCAATCTCGACATTTTCTTTGCCAAACTATCGAATGTAAACAATTAACATGGAATGGCAACGACCGATTTTGCAGCTTCGTTCCGCTTCGCTGAGGCGAGGTTCAGAATTGTTTTGGGACAGTGACTGTGGGATTTCTGGCAATCCAAAAGTTATTTTTCAGAAAGCAGCATTTACTGGTCTTGATCGAAAACTACTTTGGCACCGATTCCGAAAATATAAATTTAAACTGCAGAATCTTACCTTACCCAAGCTATCGCGCACAGATGCAAGATTGAAACCGTGCAGCAGCTTACATCGAGAAAGATAAATACACCACAAAATATCGAATTTATCCAAGGAAAAGAACTGGGATCTTCCTCCTGGAATACGACGCACGCTGCGAACGGAACTACAATGGCGGAAACTAGTAGATCTGCGACAGCGAGTGACCTGGAATATGGAAGACGGATGGTGAACTGCTGCATAACAACTAACAAATTGGAGAAAAAAGAAATGCATTCAGCGCCACAGGAGGTAGGCGATCAAACGGAAGGCATCTTTACCACCCCCTATTTTGGCTAGGGACCTCGTTGTTGAATAGTTTTCGCCCATGTCTGGAATTTTGTTCGAAATCTGTGACATAAAATACGTAATGTATTTCAGATTTCCACCGATTTATGTTCCAGACCGTGGAGTCATTTTTTCAATCTTATTTTGTGTTCTGCAATTCAAATTAGTTTGTACTACTTCATTCATTTCGCATCATGCTTAAAACTGCAGCATTTGTGATAGATGGTCATTGGTCAGTTTAGTTATATCTTCACCGATGTTTGTGAAGATCTGGGACAGTTTGGATGGCTTGGAACGAAATAAAATACGGAGAGATATATTGACGTTTTGCAGATCCTGGAAACCAGTTATGACTGGGATATTTAACGGCTTGGTATCTGCATCTATTATAATTGTGACTTATAACCAATGTTCCCTCTAAGCTTCGTGCGCACTGCTGACGAAGCCTGCGCGCACAGAAAATGTTTGGCGCGCACAAACAATCCAAAGTGATGGCCTTTTTATATATTTCTGTAGTCACTGTTGTCCAAAGGACCGCGCAGTGAGTTGGTGAGTGCGCGCAGACTCGTGAACAATTAGAGGGACCATTGCTTATAACTAATGATTGACAGAGCGGTGTTCAAGCGGCGAATAAATACAAGATTATGCTATCACGGTATCAGACGCTGTTTTTGAGGATATTCATTTGAGCACCATTATCCTAATCCTATCGCCGGTACCAGTACCATTCTTGCAAATCTATCTGGGATCAGATTTTATACTGCTCTACAGAAATAGTAGGGCTGGGCACAATGATTCGAGTACTCGAATCTGAATCGAGTATTAATTTCAATGATTCGAGTCGAGTAGTAAAAGACGATTTTTTTCAAGTATACTGATATTATACGCTCCTCGCAACTGAAAGTTAATTTACTAACGAGAATTATAATTTCGATACAATTTTCCACTGAGGAAGCCTTGAAACCTTGATTGCCCGTGTCGCAGCATTCGAGACATAGTATAATGCGACGAACGTGACCGGAAATATCACATTTCCGAAGTCATGATCAGCCCACAACATTATGAAGAAGTGCAATGAAATCGGTATGGTCGAAAAATTACGAAAGTATCTTCAATTTGACGGATAACAGCTTGCATTATGTTCTTTATGTTGGCATAAAAAGTACACATTTGAACTTTGACATATTACATTCTGTTGTGGCGTCATAATAGGTGATACTCGAATACTCTATACTCGACTCGAAGCGTAATACGTGATTCAGGATCGAATCATTCAGGTATACTCGATATTTTCCAGCCCAAATTAATAGTTTGGAGTTGATGTATTCCATAGTCACTATCGTTCAATTGATCCATTTTATGATAAAAGTATTTTGCGGGCAAGGATAATCCTAAATTATTCTCGTCCCCAGGGAGCAGTCAATACAATGATCGAATGACTAATCCACCAGTTTTTTCAGTAGACGTATTTCTGCATACTGTCATTTATCAAGGTAATATGGATGTTGTGAATTTGTTCCGGAAGGCATTCATAATTTGCATGCTGTGCGCATGGTGGGGGTCATAATTGTGATGCCGGAATTGGTGTACGCTCTACTTATACGTATAAATGGTCAACAACGGTAGTAGGACAACAGAAATTGATAAATGACATTGTTGATCCACCTAACGAGTGAACTTGAGACGCAAAACAACTTTGTTTTCGTTGCGCACGTTCCGATAACGGGACATAAATGAATTCGACATTTTGAATGACATTATTTTGCACTATCAGATTCTGCATATTGATCGAATAATTTTGTATACGCCAACGGTGGCTTTTATGCTAGTATGTTTTGTTTTCCTGTAGTTCTCCTAGATTGCATTCGATAAACAGTTTCTATATCGTCATAACTTGACAACTAGGACTGGTCACATTGATTTTCGAGAACTCGAATCTGGGTCGAGCATTGATTTTAACTAGTAGAGCATTGTCAGTCAATTTTGCCGAGAGCTGAACGCCTCCTGTGACTAAGAAATATTTTTTCCGTGATAATAATTTTTTCGATAATTACTTATTAACACAGAATCCACTGCATGCGACAAAGGGCTGCGCGTCTTCATATACACTACATTTCTTCTAAGTAGTGATCAACTCGCGGCATAATTATGACGATAGACATTGACGAAATCATTCCCGATTAAATTGAACTGACAATATCATATTTGTGGTTGCATCAAAGGTATGAGATTTTCAAATTTCCAAGACGTGGATGACGTCACATTGAGGGATACACGAAAATTCGATTCGACTCGAAGCGTGGTACTCGGCTCACAATCGAATCACTCAGGCACTGAATTCGTCAGCCCTAATCACGGTTTCATCTAATCTGAATGTCCATTCTGGTAGTTGAAAGAATTATTTGGCAGTGTTGGGATGACTCGAGTCATGACTTGACTCGAGTCAGACTCGAGTCACCTTTTTTGTATGACTTGACTTGACTCGAGTCACTTTGCTAAAATGACTTGACTTGACTTGACTCGGC
>ATSW01003090.1:0-14462 GCA_000444245.1 Botryllus schlosseri | reverse complement strand
TGGATAGGAAACTGAGTTATTTTGAAATTCTTTGCGACCCACCTGAAATAGCTTCGAGACCCACCGGTTGGGAAGCACTGTTTTAGAAGTTGTTGGTCGGTAGATCAAGTCGTTACGTTAGAGTCGTACGTCACTTCGAGTCAATGCAAGTGTCGATTCGAGTCGGATCATTTCAAAAGATTTCATGTGGAGTTGCGATTCAAGTCACACTAATCTTTAGAGTTGCTCGAGTCAAGTCAGGTCATCTCAAATTTTTTGACTTCAAGTCACTAAACAGCAAACACCTTCACTTACACTCGTTCGAGTTTCACTTTCGCTGACAGGTTCTGCTGCATGTTGAGCAGTGTCCGGAAGTAAGATGCAGCGGCGAATCGCAGGACCTCTCAGCTACCAGCCTTGATTTGTTCTGATCGAATGAGGATGCGTTGTTGTGGTTGATTGTGCTCGTTTGGCGATCACAGCGCAAGTGTTCTGCCCATATCCAAGTATTCTTGTTCCTGTTGGAACCATGGTGTATTTGGGCTGGACTGATTCTCGATATTCCCGAGTTACAGGTAGCCTACTGTAAATATCTGATCGTTGGTGTAGCAGCTCTATACGGAGCTAAGAATGCCTAGTTATAGGCCTATATCGTGGAATGCGGTTACAAGTCGATATTTCTACAAGTAGTGGGAGACAATATGAGGGTTTCGAAGCAGGTTGCAACAACCCCGCCACTAAACCGTCACACGAGGAACACGGATTATACGGGAGTGTACCTACTTTACCATGGGTTCTTAAATGAAGTTTCCTGAGTTAGTCTAGGGCAGTGGTTCCCAACGTGGGCGATATTGCCCCCCAGGGGGCGATTTGGCGTTCTAGGGGGCGAAAATGACGAAGGGGGCGATAGGGGGCGAAAATGAACAAAGGGGGCGACGGGGGGCGAAAATAGCGAAGGAGGCGATAGGGGGGCGATGACGCGTCAAAACAGCAGACCTTTTTTTTTTCAGTCAACCCACGGAAATTTAGTTACAAAAGTGTCAAAATAGGCGTCGAGCCGTCAAGTTGACCTTTTATTCTTTTAGTCAACCCGCCGGTGATTATAGATTGAATGCCCAATTTTCGGTGTACAAAATTTGGGGGGCGATGATGGGTGTTGAGCTTGAAAAGGGGGAGATGGGTCGAAAAAGGTTGAGAACCACTAGTCTAGGGGGTTCCGCTTGACGTCAATACACACACCCAACTCAGACATGTGATTTATGATGGCATCCCCACCTTGGCTATCATTGGTGGGGTGGCAGGCTATTAGGCTCAATCAGTAGCCAATTGTGAATGCTATGATGATATCCCGTGTACAGTGACGTACGCAGGGGAAGTGGGGGTTCTAAATCGAAACTTTGCCCTCTGGAATGTTGTTGCTATCTATAATATATATCTTCTCATTTACAATTATAATCAATCGGCATCACGCTCATTAGGAGTGTTCAAAAATGACATTTTTCTCAAATATTACTGGCTACTTCATAAAATTGTTAGGTTACATAATTGAAGCCTGCACACCAAATTTGGTTTAATTCCAACCAGTAGCCTCATTGCTACAAGAGAAGAAAGTTTTTTATTTATTAAAAACGGTTAACCAAAATTTCAAACTTTTTTGATCCCCCGTAAAATTGTTCGGTTGTCTACAGAAACGATGCTCATTTTTTTTTCAAGGGGTAACCGGAGGAATCGCAGTAAACCTCCCCCCGTGACCCTCGAGGCAGCCCTGTGGGATTTCACCACAGCACTATGTGCCACAAGCGCCCGTAATAGGGCCATTTGAGTCGTTGGACTCAAAGCACCCATCAGGTTGCTTCTGTTACTGTTTTCTTCCCCCTTTTCGCTTGTTAAGGGTTCAAACAGTTGGCACAAGCACGCCTTTAGAGGGGGCGTCTGCGGCCGCTTATCCCTCCGCCACCATGCTTGTGACCCGGGATACTGGCCCGTCGATGCGGTACCAGATCCCGGTCGGACTATGAAGGCCTGGCGGCCATACTTGTCCTGGGTAGTAAGAGTGATTGGACAGTAATGGTTGTACCGTTAGGGCTTCGCATCGCCCAGCGTACAACATAGCGATTCCAGTCGTAATACAACCAAATACTCCAATCAATCAAACGATGCTCACCAAATTTGGCTCAATTCCAACCAGCGAAAGCGGAGATACAGATGTCGAAAAATTTGGATTTGAATAAAATAGTATTTACGTATTTACTATAATAAATAATTGAAGAATTGGTCACCGTAAATACTATTTATTTCAAGTCCAATCCATATGCAACGAAGGCCTACCTGTGCAGTCAGGAATCTTCCGAATTCAGACAAATTAATGAAGTAAGGTTTATAGTGCACTCGCCATTGCCACCTTCGTCAGTAGTTGACCACTCTCGATACAACAACTCTTTCGGAGATTTTATTATGCGTCCAACCGCTGAAGCGGCCGGATACAACACTGCTATCCCTTCCACAGGGATCAGTACAGAGCACGGCTGCCCCATTCTGACACACCGACCCATTTCTATCTGCACTCCGAATAACTAATCGCATCGTACTCTCATGTGAATGACTATGTTGTAGAACAGGGGCCTCAAACTCAAATCTGCTCGCGAACCAATTTCCTTGATGTTGATGACACCGCGGGCCGCAGCATCAATAGTGGTATTCAAAGTCTTTCCAAGTTTTAAGCCTTATTTGAAGGGATGAAATTGTCAGATTGAAAGTGAGCCGACCTTACAAATTGATATTACACGCAAATCGTAAAAATGTGGTTTACTATTGTAGCAATTCTGGCACGCCTGACACGAAAAAAAAAACATTTATAAATATCTGAATAATATTGTTGTTGTACTAAACATATCTGTCAAAATCATGAGATATAAACACCACTCGTAAGGACAAATGCATCACGTTATCATAAAAGCTGCAGCGTTATACTTTTTCCACTAGTAGACATAGTTTGATGAGTATAGTTTCAGGCTTATATTCAAATCTGAAAAAAGTTATGTGACACTTACTATTATATTATCAAATACTAAAAATGTAAAATTTCGACGTGGGCCGCACAAAATATTCTCGCGGACCGCGTATTTGAGACTGTGTAAGATAAAATACATTGGATAAGTATTGGATGTTTGTCTTCTGGGTTTGCTGATTTTCAAAGGCATACAACGTAACAATTTAACTATATTATAATGAAATATCAGGTGACTGACTATTCACTTATATCACGTAAACGAGGATTAAATGTCTTCGCTTCTAAATAAACGTTACGAGCGGATTGTACCTCTAATATATATACACCGAATGTTCAAGCCCCATCATCCTCTTGACTTATTCGCAAAGCAGTGTATTATGACAAAACGGTTATCGAAAAATTCGCAATTTTGCAAATTCTGGAATTTTGCGACACAGCATAACAGATCACAAATTTTTATTGTAATTTCTAAATATAGTGTTACTAATAATGTTCAGGATCAAACTGTACAGTTTATCTTATGGATTCGGTTTCCCGGGTATAACTTCAATTTCCGTTCGTGACGTTCTGTCAATTGTTGCTTTGATATTCGGCGATTCAGTTGTGCTTACGTCCGCCTCAACCTTCGAAATAGAGAAGAAGGATTATGAATGGGATGTCATGCAGTATATATAACGAAGAAATTCCATTTTAGTGGTCTCGTGCGATACCACTGAGCTGTACATTGACTGTCGAAAATAGCCTATTCAGAATATTATAATCTTCCGTCTTCAACATCAAGTCCGTGTACTTATCGTGCTTCATAGCATCAACTAAGAAGGCATAAGATGTCCTGTACGAAACGGACAGCAGCCAGACAGAGTAATGACAAGGTATACGAAACCAAGAAATATCATTATTTGATGTGATTCAATGCAGATTATGTTAATATTTCCGTGTTGATTTGTAAAACATTGTCCTTAAAACGAATCTTTGCTTCGTTCTGTCATTTATTCGCTCCTTACCCTCCTCCGTTCGCTCGCTATCAAACAGTGGCGGGCGGCGAGGTTCGTTGGTGAAGCACTGACCTCTATAGAGTCCAATTTACAAATTTATAAACCAAAAATGGAGCCTGGTTCAGTTGAGGACTTATTGTTTCTTATCACATTATTATTCTTAACACGCAGGCTAGATGAAAACAACTAGGCTGTATACATATTTACAATTGAAGGTATAGGTGTGGATGGAAAATACATGTAACAGCTTTAAGTAAGACAATGTAGCCTATTTGCACTGCACTACATGTTGGCCGTCCCAACTATACGATTCATACTACTCCGTCGGTTTGCGAAGTTGATAGTGCATCGTGTCACTGCGCTGCGATTGTCGGATTGGTATACAATAATGAGCGAGGCAAATCCGTCTGTGCCTCACCTTGTTATGTCTCTGCGCTGTCTTTATACATAACAAAGCTGAATATCTCATTCCTTGGTAATTTTGGGGAATTTCTGGTGCTCTGACAATTAATATTTATATTTTCGGAATCAGTGCGACAATAGCATTCGATTAATACGAGTTATTATAAATTCCAGGCTGTTTATTATAAATTGCACTATTACAGGCGCGGCTTGACCCGTATGTACCTCACCGCTCCTTTCGTGGTATAATCTGGAACAATAAAAATGCTAGCTCCGTGATTATGGGTGCAATAATGCTTAAAACGTATCGTCATTCATGAACATTGATAGAAAATACCCATAGTTATTGGTGTTATATTCATTGATTTTTTAGGCAAGGAATGAAGTGAAGGAATAGGCTTGTACAGATCAGAGTTCGATCAATTACATTAATTCAGTTCAATTACAATTACAATTACTCCCTTGCATGTTTCAATGACATCACAATTACAATTACTCCATGCTAAAAATATCAAATTACAATTACGATTACTGTTAAACATGTAATTGATTTGGTGGAGAGATGTTCTTTGACAACCGTAGCGACGTAATAAGCAACAATCACATGCTATTCATGTTTCATTCATGATACGTAGAATACCCTTTAATTGAAAAAATCGAACATTTTCGAACTATTCCCAATCATAAGTACTGAAAAAAAAAAATTTAAGCGACTGCTAACAACCAAACGTTTGAGCGGCTGGCAACGACCAACAACCATACAAGACAGGCAATGAAATGTAATCAAACGAAGTCACAGAGCTAAGTAAGGCAAAAGAAATGTAATTGGTAAGGCGTCAGCGATAAGGATGATACCGATAAGGTGTGTAAAATTAAAATAAATGCAAAAAGAAACTCCTGATAACTACAAATTTTTGGCTCACATTTACAGTTTCACTTGCTCAAAAACTGTTGGATTGCATTTGATGAACATTAGGGCGCGAAAAGTATCTGGCTCGAGTAAATTTGGCTAAGATTGCGGGTAAGATTGGGAGAACATCTCTTTAAATGCGTGATCAAGTTTGATGAAGCCTTGGTTTGAAAACTTGAATTTGTTTTTCCAATTGTTGCTGCAAGCCGCAGTACTGGTCAAAGATTCAAAAAACTCTAACCGTGGTGTAGGAAAGGGCTGAACACGGGTTTCGGAAGAGTTTATTTGTTGTTCATCCATTTTTGAAATATCAAGATTTAGACTATATTGTAATTTACCAAGTTTTCTGTTGCTACTGAAGTATGGGAAACAGTTTAGCATGGCTAAACTATCTAGTTAACGAGGTACGCATAGCACACCTATGTAAATAGGCCTAATCATTTCATGTTGTGCTTGTCAAGTTTCAATAACAATATAATGTAATTGAAATTGTAATTAGGCAAATTTTTTATCAAATTACAAGTACACATAATAGAAATGCTTCAATTACAATTACAATTACATGAAAAATTGTAATTAACTACATCCAGCTCAATTAAAATTACAATTGATCCAACTCTGGTACAGACACATACGCCTACTCATCGTTCCTATAATATACCTTGTCAGCATCCTTGCACTTTATGTCGCAGGCTTCTTCTACATGATCTTTTAAGCAGACTTTACTTGCACAGTGTAGGTACAGCTTTCGATAAAATTGTCGTATGTTATGGCAGGCAGGCAGGGCATAACATATGATAGGCGGAATATTGTAGGCGGTGAAAAATTAGGGAAAGTAAGAGATAATAGTGACAGTTCAACGACAACCAAACAAAGCATAATTTAAATAACTGTGATTGAACTAGACATATTGTTAGATCACCTTTCCTGGATTGACTTTCAACGAAAACGACTCAAAACTAAAATACGCGGCACGCTTATCCCCATCTGGCGCAGATTCGAGGCGGAAAGTTTCATCCAGTACGCAACTGTGTAAAACAGCAGAAGTTACGAACAATCAAGCCATGAGTTTGTTATTGAGTTCAAATCTCTTGGTCGTTATTGAAACGAACTTCGCGGTCCATTAGTGACCCACGATGCAATAGTCGGTACTGCGAAAGCTGCATTCCTTGGCAATACAATATTTGGATATTCTGGAAAGATACTTTTTAGTGGGGATGGTGTGTGCTCAAAAATTTGGAGGTTCGCGTTCGCAAACGAGCCATGATCGGTTCTGCACTACGAACCTTTTACATCTCTGTGTGCTCAGAAATTTGGAGGTTCACGTTCGCAAACGAGCCATGATAGGTTCTGTACTGTGAACCTTTCACATATATTACATATTTTTGAAGTCTTTGGTTGAAATTCTTTGCATGTCAACTTCGGACCACACTTGCCATTTGAAAGGCTTACCCTTGACTCATCCCTCCAAAGCTTGATTCATAATAGACAAAGGCCATAAATTCTGCAATTGCCAAACATTTGATCGATAATCCTGTTTGCGCGAAAAATTATTGGGATGACATATTCAGTGTTGTCGGGTGAGGCCATTCACGCTTTAATTTGGGCGCATCGGAGTCGAATTTTATCAAAATACGCCAATCAAGCCTATGCCTATAGAAAGAATTTGTGTACCATCGAAAATGGTACATTGGCCTCGGGAGCTCAGGCACTCTCTCCGGCCCGAATATTCGAAATTCCATACCGGTGAAGTCATATTTTATGACACGATTGTTGATATACTATTCAATTGTACATTTAAGTTCTGTACCTCCAAGAAGCTATTCAAATATTTCCGTTTGTGAAAATTTATTATTGACACTTTGGCCCGCAATCACACAATAGCAAGAACGAAATATACTATACGGTAGTCAGCAAATTGTGCTTAATCAACCATTCAATTATTTGCATCAATGAAATTGATATAAAGAATACATCGTTGTCTAAAGTAACAAATCCATCACGCGTACGGGATCTATCTTGATTTGACATGCTTATTTTATCATAAAAACCAAATCCTTGCGATTGGGGGTGTTGGCTACAGTATAACTTGTTTTTGAGATAATAGCCTATCTGGCGCAAAAACCGGTGTTTCACTCTGATCATATCAATGTAGCAATAGTCTGAATACATTTGTCCGGTCTAGCCTAGTCCAGGTCGAAAGTTTTGGCAAGACGACGGTATATATCGATTTTATGGAATCATTATAACATTTGATTGTTCCAGTTGATACATTTGGTGACGTTTAAGTCAATATGTACTTCAGCATTGTGGCATAATGTGGCCCGAGTCGTCGCTAGGTGTCGTGTACTTGTACATTATTATATTACTTTACGGAAATGTACTGTCGTGTAATATGACGTCATGTGACGTCCTAGGTCACGTTCGCGTTCACACGAACCACGACCTTTCAGGGGCTCACACCATCCTTACCTTTTAGTTGATTAAAATATCGAAGCATTCATATCTTAGCGTTTTTAAATCGTGTGCCTTAGCTTTGTTACGGATGAGTGACCGATATTATTCATAACACAGCATTTTTGGGAAATTTCTAGAACCACTGCTCTATACCCATCTTCAAGCATCATGTATCGCCGACTTTTGTCGATGTCTGTACTGTCGGATGTTGCGTAGCAAGCGACGGGCTGGAGTTCGTAGCCTCGGGACAAGGTCGGATCCCGGTTTACATTAATCGACATCTTAACAAAATAGGATTGAAGTGAAAGTTATCACAAGTTATCAGAATCCATTCAATCGTAGCTGATTTGTCGTCCACTCGTGACAAGGGGTGGGAAAAACTGAGTACCGGAATAATTCAATTACGAATAGAGTATTAGCCGCCAAGCGGTATTCGAGTATCCCTCATTATGACATCTTGGTAGTCTAGGGTTACCATATTTTCGCGGTCTAAAATCCGGAGTTTAAGAACCCCTGAACTGGAATAAAGCAAATCTTATTGGGTTATTGCTCTTCATCTTAAAAGATAGTAAACAATGTCTTACCCATCATAAACGGGTTGCATACAGGTTTACAGCACATAGAGCCGAGAAGGCTGATAATGTCACCAGAAAAAATGACAGCTGGCAACATATTGAAATATAATTTTAAAAAATTCCGGTCAGTGCATATTTTAGCATTTCCTCCCGGACGATGTTTGAACCCTGAAATTCCGGGCATGTTCGGACAACCTTATGGTGGACTGGATGACTCGTAACGTTCAAGTACAGTATCAGTATCAGTTTAATAATATTATTTCAAAACAACACAAAACTGCAGTACAATGAAAAGACAGGAAGGTGGCGAAACGACTTCGAGTATAGTTGAAATCAGACCGCAGAGAAAATCATGTCAGTTATACACGGAGACGTTACATTTATGATAATGTTGCATTTTAAGAGTATTATGATTCGGCTTCGACCACTCGAATCATAGTGCCTTTAGCGCCTATATAGTCATAGTGCCCATAGTCACAATCATAGCCTATAGTGCATATACAGTCATAGTCATAGCCTATAGTGCCAATAATCATAGCGCTCTACTTGTGATGATTCGATTTCATGCCGTTATTGTCAAATGCGTTTTATCTCATATGCGTACAGATACATGGTCGTCGGTTGAATCTGTGTGATTAATCCTAGATGGGATTTACTATCTTCAGTTCCTTTGGGAGGTTCCATATACGATACGAGGCAAAAACCATATTGATATTCACGCCTACGTCCAAACTTGTTATCTGCCTGATTTTGGGGCAACAATTGAAACATCCCGATCGAAACGTCCGCATTTCATGCACCATAAATTGGATATACGGCGTTTACGTATCACCGGTAAAAGTGGAATATAAACACGAAAGCACCTCTAACATATTGGTGAGTTCGACTCCGCCAAATAAAACCAAAGCGCTAACTTCTGATCGCGGAGTGGTGCCGCTATCACAATGCCAATATTGCAAGTTTCAAATTTGGCCGTATAACTCACACCGGGTTTAAATTGACGCAAAGTCGAAGTCATAATTCAGTTGCTCTCAGATAACGCGAGAATGTCTCTTTCTAAATACTTCTTAGAAGCAGTGGTATGATCCCTTTATGATGAGACATTTCAAGGAAGGAAGTTTACTGACCTTTACGTAAAGCCGATCCCCTATAATATACCTGGATGTTTGGTTGTGGAAATCGCTGTTCCTGAAATACAAGGACGATAAAATATTATTCTATCATTTGACTTGATTAGGTATACAGATAATAGCGCCAGCTGCGTATTTAGACCTTCCAGTCCAATCAAGATTACTCCTACCTGTAAATTGTGATATCATTTGATGTTATTATTTCAATGTGCTCCGTATCATGAAGATCCAATGTTTCATTGAGCAGTAGTGAATAGTCATTTATTTCCTCTGTAACATTTCGCCATAGCGCCAGAGTACATTTCATCTCAAACTGTATGTAGAATTGAAAAGGTACGTTACCTTTAAAGAAAGAATGTCGCCAAAGTATCTACTAACCGAGAAATGACCGGCTTTGCGCGTCATAACTGAGTTGAATTTTTCATGCTTTACTTTCGAGCCCCCGGCAACCAAACGATTTTTGTACGTCATATTGTCCTCTCCGTACTGTACGAAAATGCATTTTATGTGGTAGTTCACGTAAAGAATGTTACAAAACATTCACAACGCTTTTTATAATTAGCCTGAATCAGATATAACTCAAACAGCTTTTGGTGAAAGCCCTTCTCCCCGAAATGGTTTCAATTAGGCATTTTATGAAGCTTATTCTCCGTGGAAAATACTGCACAATCAATTCTAAGATGTAAGACTACACCTGTAACAGTTGCTAATTTCTCTCACGAAGCAATGTAAAATTAAGCGCATAAAAGAGGAAGTGAGTAAATGTGTGTACCGATAAGCAACTCCGCAAGTGCCTATTCCTCAGTTATGAGAACAGACTCCCCTGGCGCTAAATATATTTTTTAATTTTCAGAATCAATACATATAGTTAACATGCAACAGCGCAATGGAACTTGACGATTTACAAAGCTCAAGCTCAATATTACGCCGATGAGATGCTTATCTTGATGGTGAATATAAAATATTTTGCAAATGGGACTGGAATTTCGTGCCACACAACCTTGGTCCGCTTCGCCATTTGAAGACCCCTGGTACAGACTATGCAAATTTTGCCAGGATACAAAATTCCAGTTACAAAGGTGATTTTTCGGAAGTACACAAAGAGGCGCTTAGGAGTACAGAACTTCATAACACATTTGAATAAAATATTCATATTTAATCCCGAAGCTTTTCGGCTGACCCTCGTCAGGGGAATATCGTCAGCAATAATGCGAGAATTCGAATAACTATGCTCAGCAACAATATATATCGCTAATTATGACGTCACACAGAAAATATACAAAGTTAGGAAAACGAGAGAACTGAAGCGTTGGCATGGAGATAGCGAACCAAAACAAGTTAATGCGCGATTTTCAAATGATACACAAATTCTTTCTGTTGGCATAAATTAGGTTTACTCATAGTGATAATGGTGGACTCAAGAACAGACAAATGTAATAAATTGCGACCCTTAGCCGATACAGAGAACATGTCCTCGTGGTAGTTAGCAGCACATGTATGATTTTCTAGTAAATGTTTGCCAATAGAAGATTTTTGACTCATGGCCTGGTTATGTTCTAGAACAAGCGGATTGTTATGCTGCGATTTCGAGATATATGATTTGACAGACGGCGGGATGTGTTCTTTAATTCGGTCCTGCAACCGTTTGGAAGTTCTCCCTGCGTACCGACAATCGCAGTGGCACTTGAAATCATAAATGACGTTACTTTGTTAAGCCGGGAGAACGTCCTTTCGGGCTGCAGGAAACATTGGTATCGTGGTAAAAACAACATTGGTTTTCACCGCTGGATAACAGCGATAGACTGCTGACGTTATCTGTTTCTCAAATCGATAAGAAACCGGGCCAATCCAAGGTAGATGAATGTACACGTCCCTATTTTCACGAGAGACTTCTTCTGGGGTTTCATTTGGTTTGGTATCATTACGATGACTCAACTTATTATTTATTGTCCGCTTGATGACATACTCAGGGTATCCGATCGTCAATGAAAATTCTACGGATGTACTCAAGTTCACTATTCAATTTGACCTCGGAACAAACCATCAACGCCCAGTGAACCAAGGTGCCGATTAAATAGATTTTACGACTTTTTGGGCTGAAAGAGCTCCATCGAGGGTAATGACCCGAAAATGTGGGCTTCCTATAAACGGAGGTAAGGAATTGGCCATCCCGTTTCTCCACAAGAACGTCAAGGAATGCCAGCCGGTTGTTAATTTCTTTTTTCGACGTGAATTGCAATGCTGGATGTAATTTGTTCAAATTTTCCAGGAAACTATCACAGTCAGATTCATTATTGAAGATCACGAACGTGTCGTCGACATAGCGGTGGTATGATAAGGGCGGTTTACTACAAGAACAATCCGCTTGTTCTGGAACATAACCAGGCCATGAGTCAAAAATCTTCTATTGGCAAACATTTACTAGAAAATCATACATGTGCTGCTAACTACCACGAGGATATGTTCTCTGTATTGGCTAAGGGTCGCAATTTATTTCATTTGTCTGTTCTTGAGTCCACCATTATCACTATGAGTAAACCTAGTTTATGCCAACAGAAAGAATTTGTGTATCATTTGAAAATCGCGCATTAACTTGTTTTGGTTCGCTATCTCCATGCCAACACTTCGTTCTTTCGTTTTCATAACTTTGTATATTTTCTGTGTGACGTCATAATTAGCGATATATATTGTTGCTGAACATAGTTATTCGAATTCTCGCATTATTGCTGACGATATTCCCCTGACGAGGGTCAGCCGAAAAGCTTCGGGAATAAATATGAATATTTTATTCAAATGTGTTAAAAAGGTGTTTTTGACCGGGGTTGACTCCAGAACTCCTACTTGAGTGTTGAAGGTTTATTTAAGCTCCTCCTCGCCATCTCATTCGTGTAAGCGGTGTCTTATAAAATACTATAGAAGTGGGCGGTACTATACAAGTCGGTAGCCACGGAATAAAAATGAAGGAATTGGCCTAGTGTAAATCACCACAGTAGTTGACAACCATCATGAATACGAAAAAAATTCGAGTAGATGGGAATTCTTCTCAGATTTCTGCTCATGAACAACATATCGCATTCGGCTGTCATCGACGTCGGGAAGCAAGTGACTTTACAAGGCTCTGTAAATAGAGTTCTGGTAAAAATCATTTTGCCCCCGATTCGAATCCCTTTCGAAGCAATAATTCAAATCACGATTCTTTTGGTTTTTCAAGGTTTTTACTCAAAATAACAACAACAGCAAAAGAAAATGGGTTCGGGATCACCATACCAATAGTTGAAAATATTCAACATCTGTATTGGGTCGTCGGATTCGCTATTAATCCTAGTAGGGCGGAGCAGGGACCGGAGCCGGATTGGATTTTCTCATTTTTGGCCGGAGTCAATTCGGAGCCGGATCAGTACTTTTTCTGATACGGCCAGAGTCGGATCGGAGCCGGATTAGTACTTTTTACTACAATATGACAGCCTTACCCTCGAATCAATAGTTAAAGTGAAACGTTCATGTAAATTACCCACATGCAAATAACCCACATGCTAAGTTCAAGTTGGCATAACTACTTCAGATAAGGGTTGGGTTTGATGTTTGAGTTTTTAATTTCCCGTTTGCATTGTTCCAATCAATATTCGATACCATCATGCGAGTAGATAATTATTATCGGAGTTTTTCGGACCGGATCACGGTCATTTCTAGAATCCGACTGAGGAGTCGGACCGGAGTCGGACCTGAGTTGGAACAGAGCTTTAAAAACAGGATCGGAGTCGGACCAGAGAATTTGTCGATCCGCTCCGCCCTAAATCCTAGAGACTGTTCGACTAATGAGTATTACTCAGCTCTACTCATAGCTGAATACTTGGACGATATTTTAAATGAGCATGGACATTGAACATGTCTGAGCAGCAAATGCAAGTATCGACTGTATCGATGATATATAACGGATTCAGAGCCCTATGCAAGTATCATTATCATGAACACAGTGTACATTCCAAGTGGATTTGGTTTACCTGCTGTGGCCTGTTTTCATATCTAACATTATCGCAGGACTTGCCGAAAATGTTTTGCTGAATAAATACCTTTCTTGAACTGGCATTTATCACCGCTCTGTCCCGGCGGACAATTTCTGCACTCGTAACCGACCGTTAAATCCACACAAGTTCCTCCATATTTGGAGTCGCACAGCTGTATAACACAAGCACGAGATCGGTATTTTAAAACAGAACTTGCAAACAGGCTACATTTGTTGTTTCTCTACACTCATTGTATAGTTCGCAGTTAGTTCCTGAAGCGCGTCCGCGGCATTCACATCGATACCCGTATATTTGGTCGTAACATGATCCACGCCTATTGCAGATATCAGGATCTGCACACTCATTCCGGACATCTTCAAAATAGAAACGTAGAGCATATGACTTATATAGAGACTGTGCAGTGTACATTTTAAATAAATCTGACTCAATTCCAACTAGTAGAAGCGGAGTTATTTCAATTTTTCGTTGATAATCCTCGGACTATCCGCCAATCAAGGATAATCCGAGAATTATCATCGAAAAACTCAAATAGCTCTGCTTCTACTAGTTGGAATTGAGTCGAATTTGGTTTTGCATCGTCTTTGAAGACAGCTCAACAATTTCATGGGGTTGGCAGAAAAATTTGGAAATTTTTTTCTGATTTTTCCTAATAAATTAAAAATTTTAAATGGATCTGCGGAGTCCTATAGTGGTTAGAATTTAACCACATTTGGTGTGCAGCGTTTTTTAGGGTAACCTCACAATATAATCAGGGAATGGCTAGAATCCGGAAAAAAGTTATTTTTGAACAGCCCTAGTGTACACTGTACAGTGTACGTACAATCTCCATAGTACGACCGTGAAAGAACAGCATCGGCTCCTGCATTCATCTCAAGCTCTCAAACCATTGAACATCACCACTGCGACCAAAATAAGGTATGATGACTATACGTGACATAAAACGACCGAACAAAAGTCCTGTGGGTTGTAGCTATAGGGT